>CM053502.1:171688595-171731510 GCA_028627145.1 Eidolon dupreanum | reverse complement strand
GGCCCGATGGGATTTCCCACTGCGTCGCATGTGGGTGGGAGAGAAAGCTGTAAGTGACGGCATTAAAAGTTTTGGCCAAGATTTTTTCCCAAAGTTTTTGGAAAATGGAAGATCAGCTTTATAGGAAAATCAGGTGTTTGTTCATTTTTGGACATGTTTATTGTAAGTGCTGAGTAGGCTTTTGGCCATATTATGACAGAGGTCTGGGTGTTAAAAATCGATTAAAATAAGCATTGATTTTCATTTCATTTGAGGCTATCAGAAGGATCACAGCAAGCATTTTATGGGTATGTCTCATGGTTGATTTTATTCATTTAAATGGACTAGAACAATACAATTGTAATAACCTTTTCATTTCGCATGTTCTCCAGGCTTATCTTTATTGCCTTTGTAGGCATCCGTCTCTGATGATTGAGCCAGTTGCCTTGATTCTGTAGCCCAGCCCAAGACTCCCAGCCTCCTTTACTCTAACGACGCTGTTGCGGTTTTGGGGTGGGGTGGGGGGGCGAGTATTCTAGTTTGAATCACATAAGGACGAGTGTGGAGACAAGTAATTTAGAAACAGGGAGGACAGAGGCGAGGGTGGGTCAGCTGCAGGGCTGGCCCCTGCAGGAGCGGGGCATTGTTCAGGGGAGCAGTCTACACTTGGCCGGACTCAGACTTCAGACCCAATGCTGGGTAGGGGTTGCCAGCCTCCTATAGTCTAAAGAATCTGGGTGTTCGAATCAGAGACTTGGTCCAAATTCCAGCTTTGCCAATCACTGGAGAACTTCGAGGAAGTTATCTAACTTTCTGAGGTTCAGTTCCTTCATCCACAGAGATGATCCTAACTTTGTCGTCTGGGTCTTGCTCACCGTACCAGCCGTACCGCCTGCTGTCCCTTTATGTCGGGCTTCTTTTTCAAATTATGCAGGAGAGTCTATGGTTCTCTGGTTTAGTGCAGATTCTCACCGCATCACATAATGTCAGTTCTGTTTTTGATGATGCTAAATTTGCTCGCTGGGTTCAGATGGTGTCTGCCAGATGTCCCACCTGTAAAGGTATCTTCTTTCTGTTGTAATGAGTAACCTGTGGAGCGATACTTGAAGATGGTGTGGACATCCTATTTCTCAGTGCCCGTTTATTCAGGGGTTTTGGCATTCATTGATTATCTTCGTCTGGATTAATTATTATTTGGGGGGATTACAGAACAGTGAATTTTGAAAAATTCTATTCCTTCTACATTTAAGCCTTGAATTATCCTATAAAGAGCCTTCCCCCACCCCCGTTTTACTTTGTTTTCGGGACCATTTTTGGATTCCTTTTGTAGTCAATGTTATAATAATATATTACCATATTTATTCTTTTTTTATATTTAATGTGTTACATACAATCCATTGCTGTATTTATTATTGCTGATACTCCAACTGTCCCAAATTTGGCCAGTATGAATTCTTTCAAAACATTTCCTTAGTCCATTTCACATGTCTCCATTAGCCTGTGACACTCACTT
Source organism: Eidolon dupreanum (assembly GCA_028627145.1). NCBI lineage: Eukaryota > Metazoa > Chordata > Mammalia > Chiroptera > Pteropodidae > Eidolon > Eidolon dupreanum. The sequence continues at coordinate 171,730,018 of CM053502.1, read as the reverse complement.
GCCCTCCAAGCATGGAATTTTCTGTACTCGCTTTATTGCCCCTATCTTAGACCTGGCACCAGCCGCTGGTCTGAGAGTCCTGGGCCTGTTTAGTGGGGGGTGGGGTGGGAGGTGGGGGGTGGCCTTGACCAGCTGAGACTGCAGCCTGCGATGTGCTCACTGCAGCTTGGCTGGTAGGCCTTCTGGGCTCTTCCCGTAGACATAGCCAGGGAACATATATTTAAAAATGTTTCTATTGCTAGCTCCAATTCAAATCCAATAGCATAGGAAACGGAATTTTAAAAATTATTATATAAAATAATCAGCATAGAGAGCAGTCATTAGAAAGCCTGTGTATTATGGGTTACCGGGACTCAATAAGAAAGTATTAATATTGACGATTCAGTTCCCTTATAATTATTTCTTTTGTGACGTATGATAGAGCAAGGAATCGGAGGATGGTTTTTGTTGAATTTGGAATTTTGGCTTGGTACTCTGATATTTGCCGTAGATTTTGCTGCTGTAAATGATGAATTATGAGATTGATTTTTTTTATTGCAGTACCCTACATTTGTGCTGCTTTTATGTGTCCCAAGTTTGAGATGAACTTGACGTTGCCTTTTGGACGAGATCGCAGGGAAGGGCAGGGCAGGGCAGGGCAGGATGCTGTGCAGGGCGGACGTCAGGCACACAGGTGCGCTGTGACTGTCGTGGTTGGAAGACCGGGGCTTTGAATGAGGGACAGCGGCCGGGACCGACAGGTTTACCACGATGCAGCAGAGCAGAGCGGAGCAAAACACAGCAGTAAACTGATAATTTCTGTATCGACACCAACTACAGTTGCACCAATGTTAGTTCAAATGCAAAACTTAAACCTCATTCCCTTCGATGCCGTCAATGAATAATAAACCAAGGCAGACTGAACATACTCGTCAGGGAAAATGCTTGCATCTATTCAGGTGTTTTGGGGGGCTGTGGGGAAAGCCCGCCTTGTGCTGCCCGTGCAGGATCAGTGACAGGAAGGCTGCGACACGGGCCCCTCGTTGACCTTGCCGGCTCATTTACAGTGAGTTGCACACACTTCATTTCACCTCTTTGCCTCCCCCCTCCGCTGCCCCTTCTCTTCCTAACGGAAATTCCTCTTCTCTTGCTTTACTGCTTAGATGACTAACGTGACACGCTGAGAGAGTGTCTGGGCACAGCAAAAGCTGTCCCATTTTCAAATTTATGCTGAGTTAGACATTTTGTTAATTGAGGGGAGATAATTCTAGAAACCTATGATTTCATCATGGTTGTTGTAATTAAGTTAAGTGCCTACGCTGTTTTTAAAAAATGTTTATTTGTCATATTTTAGTGTCTACCCAAACACATTGCATTCAAAGAAGAAAAAAGAAGGCTCCAGTTTTGCAACTGGCACATCATAATCACCCAAAAAGTTTGCGGGTAAAAATTAAAAGAATATAAAGCTCTTTATGTTTGGCATATACTTGATTATGGTTCAGTTTGATTCAATAAGTATCTCTGCTCTTGGGATTAAAAGTGTGGCCCTGGAGACAGACATTGGGTTTAATCCCAGCTCTGCCACAGACCAGCTGTGTGACCAAGTGGTTCAGCTTCCTCTTCTGGAAAACAGAGGGAATAATCATCCTGACCTCACAGAATTGTTGTGAAGAGTAAATGAGTTAACATGTGTAAAACACTTATTACAGTGTTTGTTCTGTAGTTAATACTCAATAAGTGTTAGCTATTATTATTGACTGCTTTCCTATTAAGTCAGTATTACCCGACTCTTAATTAGTAAAACTGGAAAAAAAAAGTGTCAAGATCCAAAATTTTCTTGAAATGAGTATTAGTGTTATTATAAATGAAAAGCTAATAATTAGAGAGTAATTAGTCAATATTCTATTTCTGAACTAATTCTAGTCTTTATAAACATCCTGAAACATATTAATCAACAGTCCAAAAATCTGTGATTCTCAAATGAAAATCCAAATTCTTCAAGTAACTTTCAGAATACTGTTTCTTATACTTTTTAATCTTAGTTTGTCATAAAAATGAAATATAATGTGCATTTTTAAACTCAACATTTTGCTTTTGAAATATTTTTCTTTAACTTAACATCTTAAATTTTCTTTAAAGTAAATTTATACTTTGAGGCAGAGTTTTAAATATAAGTGAAAAATGTCAAATGTACCTAAATGGTTGGCCTTTTTGAAAACCTGTTCCCTTGCTTTCCAGTTTGATATTGAACTTGCAGTTTGTTTCACATTGCAGATTAAGTTAGTTAGCCCGAGCACATAGAAATCGCTAGTCTATGACCTTTATTTCCAACTTACAATTTTTCTCATCCATCCATTTGGCTTTCTGTCCGTCCGTCTATCCATCCGTCCGTCCATCCATCCATCCATCCATCCATCCATCCATCCATCCATCCATCCATCTGTCCATCCAACCAATAATAAACATTCTCTGTGCTAGGTACCGTTGTATGTCTGAGGATAATGTGAGTGTGTGAGAATGAATATACATACACTCACAAGCAGTGTGAGAAATACTAACTTTATTTTTAAAGATAAAAAAAGGTTGTACTGTTCATTTTCTTTAGTTATTAAGTCTTCATTTTACTTAAAGCTAAAATAAGGAAGCAAAATATTTTTTCTTAATTTTTAAACAATGCATTTTTAATGTAAATAGTACCCTTAAGAGAATAATTAAAAGCAGGAAAATGTAATATTTACTCCGCAAACATTTGAAGGTCATGTGTGCTGGGTGCTGTAGGGAACACAGAGCTAAACAGAGCTCTTATTCACCCGAAATTTGTTGTCATTTCAAATAATCGTACCCAATTAACCTTTTTCCTGCACCTTGTCCAGTAAAGAGAATTAGATGCTATATAAAGACCTGCAGTATTTTAATGGCCCTGCTCTGTATGTTTGCAATTGATTAAATTTTTATTTTTTGTACTTCAGCAATTCGTAGAGAAATGTACAAGTGAGTTCATAAATGTTGGCAGTACATTATTTAAAAAATAAATATTTAAATAGCTGCATTTATGAATGTTTGTTTTAAATATTTGTTGAGTACTTCTTATATAGTAAGATTATACTGGACTTATTTAGCATTCACAAAAACTCCAGCGTCGGTGGGGAAATTGTCCATAGAGAAGTTATGTATTAGATGCAGAGGTGAAATTCAAGCTCATATTTTCTGACCCTAGATACCATGTTTTCTCCACTGTGCTAGTAATTCACAGACTTGTGGATTTCAATGGAAGAGTGACTTAGGTTTGCTTTCTTTTATTTTGCCAGCTAAGAATATTAAAAATAAAGCTATCATTTCATTTCAAAAATAGAATTTTGATTCCACAAATATAGTAAAACATCATCTTAGCATAAAGGACAGTTCTCTAAATGGAATAACCCAGCGTTAAGAAAACTCAGAACCATGAGCTATAAACGTCCCATGTCGCGGGGACCTATTGCACTGCCCATTCTGTGCTCTTATTACTTTAATCTCCAGGCTGAGGATTGTTCATTTAGGGAAGGACTTTTCTGAGGTTGGTGGTGAAATGAAGAATGTGATAGAGACAAAATTCAGAGCCCAGAAACTAGAGTCTAATTTATAAGCATCAGCGTCTATTCTTCGGTGTATTCTGCCTGTATGTGCTATACCAGCCTTCGTGTAAGATATTATTTGCAAGATTGTTTATTTTGATGCATGCGTTTGTGTTACTATTAGGAATTGCTGAATTGCTGTAGTGAATATTAAAGCATTATATTTGAAAATTTTCTATACTTCATATATTTTTTCATGTGCTAGTGATTGGGAATATGAATGTATGGCACTATATTTTTCTTAAAGACAGAACTTGAGAAAAACTGTGGTTTTTATTAGAGAAGTCCCAGAGACTCATTTTCCTGTTTATGAAAAGATTGTATTTTTTTTTTTTTCCCTCAGATCCCTTTTAACATGAGAAAAAGTAACTTAAATGAAGGCATTTCACTTTATACTCATCTGGAGTAGATTTGTAAGTACTAACTTGTTGGCAGGGGACCCAGGAAAATCATAAAGCTGACTTTATTTCCCTAACTCCCCAATGGTTTAATAGTGCCAAGGTATTTTTCTAATATCAAGCCAGGGTTGGGGTGGAGAGGTATAGTCCCCTAGTGTTTATTATAATAAGAGTAACATAGTTTGAAATGTATAGATATAGTTTAAAAAAATCATTTTTTTAGAGCAGTATCTAGCAACTGTTTAAATTACCTTAAGAAGATAAGTTTCTGATTGATAATCAGAAAAATATAAAGACTAATATTTTAAAAGAGTAGAGTCACCTTGTTTTATAGAAGTGGCAACAAAAACAAAATTTAAAGGAAGCAGTGTGCTGGGAGTATCGAGGCTTAGTTTTGGTTGCCGGATCTCTAAACTCTACGTGGCACCGACAGGTGTCAGCCAGCAATGATTTTTGGGGTGTCTGTGTGCAGAGACCTTTATGAGGTGCTTAACCTCATTTAATCTCTGAATTCTAAAAAGGCAAAACTAACTTCTCTTTCCTGGTAGAGGTGAAAATTATCTTTCTTATTTTTTTAAACTCACTTCCCATTTGCCCTGAGAATTCTCGCCAGCAGCACTTGTGGCTCCAGTGTTTTCTCCAGGATATTTCGTGGGTTACAGTCCTAACTTCACCCCTGAAGTTTGCCTCAAACTATCTTGCTTTTGTTATTATTTTGACATTGCTCTAGTACATCGATAGTCTTCGGAAACAAATGACATCATTCTATTTATAGCATTCTGCCTTTAGCGGTATTTCCATTTGCAAAGTACAGTCTCGATCGCTAAAAATGTCAAATCCTACGAAGCGTTCTCACGCGTGATGTTAGCATCGTTCTCGAATAGTCGTTAGCCGACAATTCATTCAATGAATCCGATTGTTCATACATTTCTGTTACCTTAGGATTATAGGCAAGTTCACTTTAGCAATAGCTCCAAGAACAGTTTTTGTTTCGTTTTCACATTGAAAACCAGTCCGATTTGCTTCAGCCTCAAAGAGTATGTTTATGTAAAATTAATGCTGGCAGAGAGCTGCGCTTATTTTTTTTTTTCTAAACAAGGAACAGGTTAACAGTACTTTCCTTAGTTCTTATGCCTTAGTTCTTCTATTACAGTAATCAGGTAAAAATGAAAAGAAGAAACGATTCACACACCAAAATTCTTGAAACACTTGTTGATGGCTTTGAAGTCAGTTTGATCCAAGGTCACATCGTATTCGCCCATCGAACACAGCGGGACCAGAGTGGGGTTTCGGAGGAAGCCATTTAATGCTTTGACTAGTTCCTATTAGACGGAGTGCCGTGAGCCCGACTGAACGGTGCCGCCGTTTTTTGCAGGACCCTGGGCATCCTGTTGGCTATGTTAAGGCTGTTCGTAAACCTGTAACTGGCGAGGCGCAGGGTTCCGGGGCCGCAGGGCTGCGTTTCCGGTGTGCACGTGACATCACCGGAAGTGCCTCGCGCCTCACGGCGGGACAGGCGTGACGTCACCGGAAGTGCCTCCCGCCTCGCGGCAGGACATGCGTTGCGGCGCTGGTGGACGGGAAGGCCGCTCCGGGGTGGCGGCGGGAGGCCCTGGGGAGGCCCGTGCGAGTAGCAGCGGGATGGGGCGCGGCCTGGGCGGGGGACGGCGAGGCGGGGGTCACTTGCGCGGGTGTGGCCTCGTGCTTTACGTCGGGGTTACCCCACGCAACCCCCAGGGCGTGTGGCACAACGCCGGGGCGCAGGCACCCCGGTTCGGTGCCGCGTGCCAGGGGTACCGCGGCCCGCAGAGATCGGGGCTTTAGCGGCCTCAGGTGCGGCGTGGGCAGGGATGGCGACAGTCGTAGCCACGAGACCTGCCCGTCTGTGGTCACAGCTAATGGCCTCGTGCCGCGGAAGCGCCCGGAGTCGGTGCTGCGGAGCGTGGCGGGGACGGCTGGCCGCCCGCTGTGCCCGCCCCGGCGTCTCCCAGCGACAGGCTTCGGGGCCCAGAGACGTCCCCTCTGCCTCCAGAAATGTGCCGGAGAGTCGTGTGACCGCGGAGGGGCGGCCGGGGCGGGGCGGTCCCGTCCCTTCCGGCTGCAGGGAAAGGAAGCCCAGCTCCAAACGGCTTGAACAAGGAGGAAGGTTGACGGCCCAAAACGAGAAGCGCTGAGGTAGGCAGCTCCGTAGTCCATACGTCAGCGTGTCACCCGCGGCCGTGCGGAGCCACTGCTTCGTGCGCCCCCGAGGTGGCAGGATAGGGGCGCCCCTGTGGGGCTGGCACACGCATCGGAAGGAGACTGGCTCTTCCTGTGCGATGGCCGAACAAATGACCTGCCGGGCGACGGGGTTATTACCGTGATCGATTTGTCTTACGATGACTTATTCTGAGATGGTGACCTTTCCCGATGTGAAGAGAGGACAGTGGTGGCTGCGCGTGTCCTGAACAAAGGCAGTCACAGTGGAAGAGGCTGTAAGGACGCAGAAATGTGGAGGCGGCACGAACAGGACTCAGCATAGGGGTGTGAGGGTGGAAGGACGGGCCTGGTGGGTGGCTGGGGTGTTTAGCTCTGGAGACGGGGAGAAGGAGGGTTTCCACTTAAAGAGATGGGGTACAGAAAGGGTGGAGCAGAGATCAAGAATAGTTAAAGTCCTGGTTATCTGATAGTTATTTGATTGTTTTTCAATTTAGAAGCTACAAGTGTAGATGTGGAAGCCATCCACAGAGATGTCACAGTTGAGGACATGGGGGTGGAGAAGACTGAAGGAATAGAAGGTAGAGCGAGGTTAGACGAGAGGAAGTCCCCACCTCTAACAGGTGAGAACTGTGTCTCCTCAGCAGATGGATATCAGAAGGGCGGTTTAGACAGACACGGTACACGGCCGCCCTGTAGCTGTGAGCTTTAATCTGCCAGTTTAGTAAAATTATCAATGGATTGAAAGATGTTTCATTTGTACATTTTAATTTTGAGACTTTCACCCTCAACCAACCTCAGCCTCCACAACTGGGTTTTATTGTGCTAAAAAGCTTTGAGCATTTTATCCTGGATGGGTTAGTTTGAACAGCTGTTGAAGATTTGTATGAAGTTCTGCTTGGCTGTTTTTCACTTTAGTTTGTTTAGGATGGTTAGTCTGTTTAATAATATATTTGTTTTAGGCAAATCGATTGATGGATAACTGACCTGTGCTGTGTTATGTAGGAGAAATTCTCAAGAAAGCAAGGAATCGGTTGACAGTATCTGATACTGCTCAGACTGAGGAAAATGAAGACTGATAATCATAACCGAGATAATGATATTTAACTTCAGAGAAGTTGGCTTGTATTTGAAACAGTTTCAGGGCAGTGCTGGGGGCTGATCTCATAGCGTGATGATTAAGGCATGAATCAGAATCAAGGACATTAAAGGAAGCGCTGGACTACTATTTTGACTTTGATGGTGAAAGAAAGAAAAATAGAATGTGTGTTGAGTTTGCCAGGCTCAAAGGAAGATTTTTGTTTTGTTTCGGATTGTTGGAACCCTGAGCATATTAGACACCTGTTAGAAGGAGATAAAGTGAGTTTGAAGACATGAGATGGAGAAGGGGAATAATTGAGCAAAAAGTAAAGAAGGGATCTCTCTCCCACAAGAGGGAGAGCCAGCTGAGTTGAGAGAGAAGACAGACAATGGGTAAAAGTTCGGAAAAATGTGGAAGAGAAAAAAGAAGGATCCTGTCAGGAAAAAAGGAGGTCAAGTCGAGTGTCAGGGAGATAATGATGTGCTTTAGGGTGACGGGACAGTCTTGGTTCAGCCACTGGGGGATCAGGATAGGGAGCCATCTTGGGGGAAATAAAAGAATTGGCATGACTGTGTGTATTTCTCTAAATAATTAGAAATGCCAGTGAAGGGAATTGGATGGTTGGGCATATGTGGTATTGGGGATAAGCACGGGATTCTGTGGTTGTAGCTGAGGCATCATTGCAATAATTTGCAAGGGTTTTCAAGATCAATAGGCAGGCAAAGTTAATTCATATGGTAGAGAAACCAGGCGAATAGAGACCAAAGTGTACATTTCAGGGCAAAGACCAGACTTAGTGGAATGAAAGGAAAAATGAGGTGTAAGGATAGGAAAAAGTGTCTTAGTCTGCTCGGGTTGCTCTATAATAAAATACCATAGACTGTGGATTCAACAACAGACATTTCTCACAGTTGTGGGGCCAGGGAGGCCAAGGTCAGGGTACTGACTGATTCATTTCCTGGGGAGAGTTCCCTTCCTGGCTTGAAGGTGGCTCTCCCCTTGCTGTGTCCTCACATGGTGGAGCGTTGTGGCGTCTCCTGATAAGGACACTCAGCCCATCGTGGGACCCCACTCCCATGACCCGATCACCCCCAAAGGCCCCCTCTCCAGATGCCATCACACTGAGGGTTAGGGCTTCCACATAGAATTTGTGGGGACACATTTCAGGCCATAGTGGAAGGTGTGGGCAGAGATGGGTGTTTTATCATCAGAGAGAGAGGACAAGTTTTCTACTTACTCATGGCTTGACCCAACCCATGTAAGGGGTATCTGGGTGAAATTAATTATCTTCTAATTTTAACAGGTAAACTCAAAGTGATAATAAACAGTGGGTTCAGATGTAATTTCATAAGCCTATTATTAGCTATATAACCAGATGACAACATACTTTGCGTAGTATTTTGAGATAGCGATAAGTCATGGTCTAAGTGCACTGTCATTTTTAAATAGAGAACTGTTTAACATGTATGCTGAGTTGAGACTAGTAAATAAAAGTCTTTTGTTTTTGATATTAAAAAGAAAAGTTTATTACATTGGGAAAATTAATTTTTCATTAGTGTGATATGGCTCGAAATTTTTAAAATTTCTTTTAAAGTTGATTTTAAAATTAAAATATTTTTTAAATTAATTTTGGGTAGTTTTGATAGGGCAGTTTTTCTTCAGGAAATGGTCACTCTGGTTTGAGTGACGTGAGTGTTAGAGCCCCGCCAGGCCGCCTGGTCGGTGAGTGGACCTCTCCCAGCCTTTCACATCTTACGTTTAGAGATGCAGACGTCAACAAACATTTGAAAGGAATTTTAGCCTTATTCTCAACACCCAAACAACTGTTTTAATGGCGATAACATAAGCAGTACATACACATTTTCTAACAAATTACTTTCTCTTTAACTCTTCTAAATGCAGCATAATGGAATCTTCTGGAAGTATAACTTTGACATACATTTGCATAAGTAGGAGGAGAAGTGGTTGTTATATATAGCTGGAGCACCAAAAACAAAAAAAAAAACAAAAAACAACAAAAAAAAAAAAACACAGACCAAACCCTCTGTTTTAGGGTTGGGTCTGGGAGTAGACACTCTCATTGTGGAGTGTCGGACTGCTTGTTTGTTCATAGTGGCCGAAGCCTGCTTAGCCCACAGCTTTAACCTGCACCCTCACAGTGACACAATGACACCCCCCTTCCTCAGGGCCACACAGCAATGGCCGAAGTGCCAGACACTGTACACTGATAAGATAAGAAGTGGAGGGTCTGCCGCCCTGAGCCGGGCCCTCCAGGGCGGCTGACGCACACAGTCCCCTCTGATGTCACACAGCTGGGAAGTAGCACCCTGGCTCCTTTCCCACATTTCGTGCCAGCGGGAAAAGGCTCTTTGTCTGAAAAAGCAGCTCTACTGCAGTGTTTTTTAAAACTATATTATTGCTTTTTTTTTTTTTTTTTTTGACTGCAAGCCAGATTCCTGTCTGTTTCAACGGTGTAGTAGTATTCCTGAATTGTTGGGCAGAAATAAATATCTGTTAGCAAAAATATGTTTAATTCGTTGTGTATGACATTCTCTGATATGTTTGTTACCACTTACAAGTCTTCACATTTGGTGTTTTTTTTTTTTTTTTAAGAAAAGAGTAGTTCAGCAGGTCTCATAAAAATCGCATGTGTACTCTGTGCACTCCCTCCAATCTGAATAGAGGAGGGGAAGAAATTGTACTAGGATCAGTTCAGCAATACTTAACATCTGACAGGCGACTGTCTCCACATTCTCATTAGCATTTATACTGAAGTATGAGAAATGTTAGATTCGTGAGAATGAACTATTTGAGAATGGCGATAAGCTAGTGGTGCGTATGGTAAACATTCCCTACTGATAAAAAATGTCCGGCTGGAACATGCTCTAGAGTCAGATGGTCATCGTAGTGATGAAGCCTGAGCAGGACGTCATCAGTAAAGCGCTTAACAATGTTAATGGTTCCTTATGAAATTCTAAAGGATGAAGATGACTTCATCCTGAAGTTTTGCATCTGCCTCGTTAAACCAAGACGCCGAAATCAAAATGAAAGGTCTAAAACCTAAACAGCCAGGCACGTTACGTAGGAAAGTGACCCTTTACCATTCTGAGACCAGCTCAGGTTAGTGGAGTTGAGGTTTTGCATTATCATCTAAACCACATTTCAAAATAGACACTAGTTAAATAACATTAGCAATGAGAATGGTAGATTATAATAAGTTCATATAACCAATTAGAACTATGAAGAATGGTGAAATGCATGTGTTGAAAATGAAAATCTGAGCAAGATGCCTGTTTATGTCTACACTTTTGTCACTGAGGAAGCTGAAAAAGTGTCTTGGGAATTTAGAAATGCCACCCAATTCCTAAAGTTCCATTTTTAAACTATGACATTCTACCAAGGCCACTTAAAACAACACAGTGCTGTGTCTTTTGTTAAATATTATATAGACGAATGTCTTATGTTTATGTTAGCAATAGCTGACATGTACTGAGCAGTCTTTAAAGCAATTTTTATCTCTTATTTAATCCTTAAAATAACCCTATGGGTTAATGATACTATTATTGTCTCCATTTTACAGATGAGGAAATTTATGCCCAGGAAGGGTGGGAGCCTTGTTCAGTGGCTGAGTAGGTAGCAGAGCTCAGAGAAGGGCCCTGGCAGTCAGTCTTGGACAAGTGGCATGTCCTGCTGCGAGTTAAATGGTGTCCTAGTGACGAGAAAGAAGCCTCTCTTCTTTGACTGCTAACTTACTATCATGAAGTGCTTAAGTATTGAGGCAGGGAATGGGAGTTTTAAAGCTGATGGGTGACTTTCCTGAAACTTGCAAGAAAACAGGTGCGCTTCGTTTGGCTAGAATCTTCCTCTGATACAGGGCTGCGCGGTGGCTGCGGTGAGTTCCCGCAGCGGCTCGGCGAGGTTGGGTGCCCGCACTCCTCACGGTGGCATTTCCTAGTCACCGGGGATGGGGACGGCGCGGGGCTCACTCAGTGCCCTGAGGGAATTAGCCGCTGTCATGTGTGTGGGGGGCAAGCTGTTCGACAGCAGGTCTCAGGTTGAGCGGATCCGGGGCTTGAAGCGGAAAAGCCGAACGGGGAGCAGGAGGTGGGAAGCTCGCGTCCTGCGGTTTTCCGCGTGACCGGATCGTGACGGAGTAAAGCGCGGGCAGACCCGCTGGTTCAGAGGACTTGTGAATGGAGCGGCTCTCCAAAGCAAGATCAGTTTGCCTAAGGGAAGTGTGACGCTTCTGAAGCACGTCGCCATGCTTTAAAGTGGAGAAAGTCCCAGATGAGAGGTGTCTTTCCAAGAGCAGCGTGTGAAGGACTTGGGCCGTCAGCGTGCTGGCCTCGCTTCCCCTCAGACACGACTTGTCCGCAGCGGTGACACTGACTCGTGAGCACAGGAATGTGTCGAGTGTGTCAGTGCCGACGCCCACGTGCTGTGTAATTTCTCGTCCCGTCTGTTGGCAGGACTGATTTCCTGGGTTTCCCAGGAAAATTCATGGCATGTGCCGTTGTAGCATTTTCGTATTTATCACAAAGAGCTAGTGGAATAAACAAAGAAAGTCACCTGTTTGCCAGGAGGCTTAGTTCCCAGAGGCTCAGCCTGGGGCGGGATGTCCACAGCTTTCTTCCCCGGAGGGTTCAGTGTCCCGTGGGCACGTGTTACTGGGTCAGAGGACTAGGTCATTGCTGGACACGAGAGGAGTCTCCTTATGATAATGACTTCATTCACACACTCACTAAATCCCAAAACATTCAGATGCCTGCCGTGTGCACAGTGTCTTCACTCGTAGGCTCTTTGGGAGCAAGTTCATCCGGTCACTGAAATTTATTTGTGATCCCAGAGTCAGTGCTCGTGGTGCCTCTGGTGTCATTCGTGGACACGTGCACATGCAGAGCAAGGGAAACTGTGAGTCACCTACGTGCAGTTCCCAGCCGAGGTCAAGCCGTGCCACGCTCTGCCTTGTGTCAGCTTTCAGACGCCACAGAAAATCCTCTTTGATGTATTTAGTGCCATGTTTTTCTCATTTTTGTTCATTTTATCAAACGGCCCCCGAGCCTCGTGCTGAAGCGCAGCCTTGTTTGTGTCCCTAAGCGCAAAGGCTGTGACGGGCCTCGTGGAGAGAACACGTGTGTTCGGTCAGTTTCATTCAGGCCTGAGTTGGAGTTCAGTGTTAGTGAATCAACACTGTATACCAAGCAGGGTGTCTGTAAAGAGAGATACACTTAAAACAAGGGAATGTATTGATTGGTTGATGAAAACGTTGTGACCGGAAGTTCACAGAAACCTAACTCTATATTTCCCATGGGGGCGATAGGTTAGTATCCGCTAATTTCGTGTTTGTGTCAACTTTATAGAATATAAATACTGCTACTGACAAGAATGACAGTGATTGCAGGCTCCAGATGTAGGAAGATGAATAAAATGTAGTGCTGTCTTCAAAGATCCTGCCGGTGGGAGAGAGATTTAAGTCAGTGTTTAGAAAATTGATGGACCAAAGATCCTACATAGCATAGATTTTTCAGCAAAGACTTTGAAGATTTTTTTGGATTGAGGTGCCAGTTTATTCCCTTTATTAAAGAAAATTAAGTTATTCCTATTTTAAAGTTAGTATTTGAGAAGATTGGTTTTGGTCTTGAAAACATCATTCGTCTTAAACAAAATACACTTTTTTCTTGATAGTAATATTATAAACCTGAATTATTATAATTTTCAGTATGTATTTTTGAAGGCATATGATAAAACACATTATTATATATGTTGCGTTAGTTCTTACTCAAGGATCTCACATTTAGTGCGATGGTTTCTCCTGGTGGATACAAACAAATTTAAGCATTAGGAAAACTAGTCAGACATTTGCATGTTTTACAGATCAGTTCAGATTAATAGTCTTTTTTGCATGTTTATTATTTCTCGACACAATCTTTATGCAGTTATTTAAAAAGATTGATTCTGTCTTTTAAAAAAATATTTTAGACATAAGTGTAAGATTTTCAGAAAGGATAATACATTAGTTTGCAGGGGCAGCTCCGAGGACACCCGTCACATTGGCTAATGCAGCCTTTACCTCATCTTCTGTTATTTCCCTTGTTTTCAGCACGTGAGGTGCAGTCCTGAGCTGGTGGTTTTCCATTTTATTTCTTGAGCCAAATTGACGCAGACTGTTCTTTTTCGATGGCACTTCTCTCTGTCCTGTTTAACATTAATATTTTAAGGAAGTGTGAGCCAAAATGTATCGTAAGACCCATACCCGCTCCGCAGACGAGCCAGCAGCGGCGTGTGAGTAGGGTCACCCACAGCGCGTGGGGCCTGGTTCAGCTCCTGCGGAGAACTGCCATCCGCGCTGTAAGTTTGTGCTCCCTGCTCGGTGAGTGTAACTTCTCTTTCTTCCTGGTGGCACCCATTGTAGGAAAAAAGGGCTCGACGAGCGGGGGACTGCAGCTCGGCCTCTCACCGTGCGACGTGCCCTTTCCCGTGAAGCGTCTGTGCGGCGTGAGTCTGCAGAGCGGGCCGGGCCGTCCCGGGCCTGCCCATTCCCTGCGGTCTTCACGGTAGACCTGATGTTCAGTTCTTCGGTAGAGCACGCAGCGACTCATCCTTTTCGTAAATTCAGACGTTTCACGCCCTGGATTTACTTGCAGCTGTGTGTGACAGACGTGTGCCAGGCTTTCTGAAGACCGTTCGCTCTCAGGGACCCCGGACACCGTTTGACCCGCCGGCAGGAGGCTGAGGAAGGGGGGCGGCGCGGGAGCCGAGGCAGCAGTGAGCTGGGCCGGACGTTCATTTTTAAAGAAATTTAATGATCACAAAACCCCAGGTGGCAGGTGTTATTACTCCCGCCAAGCAGAAAACGAAACCGAGGCTGCCTGACTCCACATCCTTACTTTCTCCCTCGTCGATCACAGTTTTCACCATTCCTGGAGACAAAAGCCAGGACCTGTGACTGGGGGCCGAAGGAGAGTGCGGTGGCTCAGGGGGCCCCCTCTCTGCCCAGCGGCATCCGCCTCCTTTCCTGTCGTGGGACCTGTGCACGTGGCCTCATCTGGAGAAAGAGTCTTCGCAGATGTAATTAAGTTAAGGATCTTGAAATGAGTTCCTCCGGGACTACTTCGTTGGGCACTAAATCCGACGACAATTGCCCTTGTAAGAGAGAAGCAGAGGGAGAGATTACACGGCCCGGAGAGGAGAGGGCCTTGTCACCCAGAGGGAGGCAGAGGTTCAGGTGATGAGGCTGCAGGTCCAGGGAGGCCAGCGGCTGAGAGACAGGCCGGCTCCTGGGCCTGAGACAGCGATGCGTGAATCAGCGATCTTCCCTTGCTTTAAGCCCCCTCCCCCGCCCCCCATCCCTGGCGACTTGTCCTGGCAGCCACAGGAAACTCATACAAAGAGTATTTGCTTATTCTGGAGACTGCTGTGGCGGGCCTGCAGATCTGACCGGGTCTCCGCTCTGCCGGTGCCCAGCCGTGGAAACCCCTCTTTGTCAGGCGTTTCGTCATAAAAGGGATGAGAATTGACAGCCCGGCCTATGTCGCGCTTTTACTATAACCAAGTGAAATAATGTACTAGCTGAAATACACGCTTTAAAGGAGCGTATATTGCTATGCCTAACTTCGTATAAATCAAGAGAGCATTGTTTCGTGTGATGTTTAGTGACATAAAAATAGTAAAGTCAAAATCGATTTTTAAGTAAATTGGCAAAGTTCGAACGAGTCCTTTGAATGTGTCAATACAGTCTAATAACACTCTTTTAAGAATAGAAGAAATAATAAATCCACTCCTCCGTATAGACCCCAGGACAGAGGTAGCAGCCGAGTGCGCTGTAGTCTTCGTTTTAAAGCCTGTTTTGTCTGATGTAAATATTGCTGCCACAGCTTTCTTTTCATTTTCATCTTTGTGGTCTGTCTTTTCTGTCCATTCACTTTCAGTCTGTTTAGACCTGAAGTGTGCCCATTGTAGGCAGCGTGTAGACGGGGCTTGTTTCTTTCCCCATTCAACCACCCCGTGTCTTTTCATTGGAACATTTATTCTATTTACAGTAATTATTAATATGTATGTACTTATTGCCATTTTTAAAATTGCTTTCTGGACGTTTTTATGATTCTTCTCTGTTCCTTCTCTTAACAATTTCCCCTTGTGCTTTGATGTCTTTTTTTTTTTTTTTTTTTTTTTTAGGGTTATGTGTGTATTCCTTTCTCTACTTTTGGGGGGATCATAGGTTTCTGGTTTGTGGTCACTGTGAGGTTCATACATAACAACCTATGTACGTAGCAGTCTGGTTTAAGTTGATGGTTAGTTAGGTTTGAATGCATTCTAAAGGCACTGTAATTTTCCCCCGCATGTTTTTGGTTTTGTCATCATATTTTACATTTTTTTTTTTTAATTTTATGTATCCATTAAATAATTATTGTGGATATAGGTGATTTTGCTGCTTTTGTCATTTAACCTTCATACTAGTTTTATAAGTGGTAGATCCATTACCTATACTATATTCTTGCTTTTACCAGTGAGATATTTTTCTTTCATAAATGTTCTCATTTCTAATTATGGCCTTTTCTACTTAAAAATGTCCCTATAACATTTCTTGTGAGACCGATTTGGTGCTGGCGAACGCCTTTAGCTTTTCCTTGTCTGGAAATCTTTCTCTCTCCAGTTCTGAATGGTAACTGTGTGGAGTGGAGTATTAGTTGTAGATTTTATTCTTTCAACAGTTTGAATATATACTGCCACTCCCTTCGGGCCTGCAGAGTTTCTGCTGAAAAATCAGCTGATGGTTTCTTGGGTTTGCCTTGAATGCTTTTCTCTTGCTGCTCTTAAGATGGTGTTAAGAGAATGAATGAGAAGACAGGCTACAGAATGGTTGAAAATATTTTCAGAAGACATATCTGATGCAGGACTATTATCCAAATTATACAAGAGCTCTAGAACTCAACAATGAGAAGACAAACCAGCCAATTAAAAAACCTCACCAAAGAGGAGATGTAGATGGCAAATGAACACGACAAGATGCCCCACGTTGAGTGTCATCAGGAAGATGCAAATTAAAACAGCAGCGAGACACCAGCACACAGCTCCTGGAATGGCCCAAATCCAGAGCACTGACAGCACGGGGGGTGCGGGGCAGCGGGGACTGTCATTCATGGCCGGGGGCTGAAACACGGTGCAGCCGTTAACCAGTTTGGCTTTTCTTACTAAGCTAAATATACTCTTACCATGCAGTCCAGCGGCCGCGCTCCTTTATATTTACTCAGATGATTTAAAAACTTACGTTCTCACAAAAACCTGCACACAGATGCTAGTAGCAGGTTTATTTATAATTTCCAAACCTTGGCAGCAACTGAGATGTCCTTACAGTATGTGAACGGCTGACCTGTGGTACGTTCAGACAGTGGAATGTTACTCATTGCTAAAAAGAAATGTGTTATGAAGCCGTGATAAGACAGAGAGAAACTTTAAGTCCATATTTCTAAGTGGAAGAAGCCATCTGAAAAGGTGAGCTTCTTTATCCCAGTATGAAGATCAGCGGGTGGCCTGGGCTGGGGTGTGGGGAGGCACGAACAGGTGGAGCACAGAGCGTTTTTAGGGCAGTGCAGATGCTGCGTGTGATGCTGCGCTGACGGATATTGGTCCAAACCCGTGGGGTGCACAGCCCTGACGTCAGCTGTGGGCTTTGGGCGACGACGACGTGTTAGTGTAGCTTCATCAGCTGTAAGAAATGGATAGCTCCGGTGGGAGACGCTGATAATGGGGAGGCTGTGTACGTGTGGGCCAGGGGACAGACGGAGAACCTTCCTTCCTTCCTCTCAATTTTACTGTGAAACCTAAAACTCTAAAGAAATCGAGTCTAATGTTTTGATCTTGTTCTCTTCCCCTTGAGTGCATTACTATAATTCTTTTGTCTTAAGCACCCATATAGTATTGAAGGGATGCAAATAATTTATTATTCTTGAAAATACCCCATTAAAAATTCTTTGCAGTCTTTGAACCTCAAAGTTTGCAGTCACTTAGCAGCGTGTTACAGTGTTGGAGACAGGAAATGTGTTCATCACTAATAACAGTTTGGAGCTCAGCATGTCGTTTGACAGCCACTGACCTTTAGAAGGGCCAGGAGGATTCTTTTTTTTTTTTTTTTTTTTTTTTTTTTTAATGAAAAAGCAGACTTAGAATTCTGTAGGAGACGCGCCATCACAGTGTGGGCACACTTGCCACGCACACCTCACCCGCCTGGACGCCGGGGGCACTTGGTGGTCGCCGGGATTCCGTCTAGGCCGCAGACTTCGGGTTTTCATTCCATATTGATTCTTAGCAATAATAATTTATTATATGTCTTGCTGAGAAGTGAAATTATACTGATAAAATGTTCTCAGAATTTTTATACATATATATATTAAAACTTGGAAATGAGGTTGATTCAGTAAGATGATTCTTGTAACTAGAGGTTTGTATCTAATCAATATGTTTTTATTACAAATTTTTGTGTATTTTTTGGATATTATCAGTTTGATTTCTTCAAGGGAAACCTCGACTCCTCAGTGTATACCGCATCGTAAACTCTAGTGTTTTAATACTCCGTGAGGATAATACCATCATTTTTTACATAGTTTGTAAAAATTTTTAATATAAGCCCAATTTTAGCCCTCTCTATCCAGTCCCTTGCTTCACTTATGTAATTAAGTTCATTGGAGGAAGAATAGTTAATTTTTCTCTCCCATAAAGAAACCCTGATTTATCTGTTGAGCTTTTACTTGATAAGTGGAGGATAAATGTTTAATATATGTTAAGTGTCAGGTAAGTTTCTAGTCACTTAATAGTTATTGATAAAGATATATTAGAAATTGAGAGGGACACTGCGTAGAACTTAAACTCGTGTTAATTAAACGAATAATTAGAAATAATGACTTAAATTAGAAATATGCGGTGCGCTACGAGGGTGTAGGATCGAACGCTTTATGGGGCGCATAGTCACCTGCCGGGCTGGGCTGGCAAGGACGCAGCCTCCGCAGTGGGGCTCCCAGGGGCCTGGACCGCTCCAGGGCTGACAGCCACTGGGGGTGTTCCCAGCATTTAAGTCTGAGTTAGTTGGAGGAAAACTGTAAACATAGATTTATTCCTGAGTAATCTCCACCCGGAAGATGTGTGTAGTCAAAACATTTCCTTGCTGTCTAATCAGGAGTGTCAGAGGGGTCTTGGCAGTCCTTACTCACACTCTTTATGCCTGCTGGCAAGGGCTGCCCCGCCCCCCACTCACCTGGCTGCCTCCTGTCACTCACCTGGCAGGCCTCTGTGGAGCCAGGAGCCCCCGCCCGCCTTTGAGTTTGTTGGCTTCAACCAGTCCTGCTCTGGGGAAGAGCCACGGGCCTCTCCCGAAGCCTTTGCTTGACTGTAAATACATATTCTGAAGGATAGGGGTTTGAGCTGAGGATATTTGTTCAAGGATTTTTTAGGGAGAAAAATTTCAGATAAGAGTTTTATGGCTAAGATATTTTTAAATTCCTTTTACAGAATCGCAAAGACTAGTCCCTTCTGTTTGAATACTCTGAATTTCCAGGGAGGGGTGTGTGGAGAGAGGGAGAGGGAAAGAGAGAAAAAGAGAGGGAGAGAATGGGAGAGGAGAGAGGAACACTAGCCCCTGTTGGGGGCGGGGAGGGAGCAGGAGGAGGCCAAGGGAGCGGGTCTGTGTATGTGTCATACGCGTCCTCATTTGTACCATTGTGATAGCAACTATTTTTTGAGCCAAGTTTCCTGTTTTACATATGCTATTTTTAAATCTCATAAAGACCACTGATGGATATACATACCTTTGTCATTTTATAGTTTAGAAAACAGGTTGAATAGACTACCTAGCTTGCCAAGTTGTTCTGCCTGTCATTGGCAGAACCAAGATTTGAAATGAGTTTTGTCTGTCTGATAAACATGTATATACACACGTTATATTTGTGTGTGTGTATATGTGTGTGTAGATGTAAATTTAGTGTACTCTGTTGCATGATCATTTGATTTTGGGGGGATAAGAACAGCACATCTTGGCAAACCCTTTTTTATTCCATTTCCCCTCAAAGTCTAAGACTTATTACTTTTTGTCAAAAATAGTTTGTATATTCTGTATTTCATTTTTGAACTGATGAAAACATGTTGACTCTTCCCCAGGAAAATGTACCCATGCTCAAGAATGCAAAATTCCAGTTTCTAGGGAGTTTCTCAGAGTTTCTGGGGCGCCGTGGAGCGCAGCCATTCGGGGCTCGCAGACCCAGGCTGAGAAGCTGCGCTCGGTTGGGGCCCTGGCTCCGGCAACGCTGCTTGCTCCAGACCTCTCCTCTGTGACCTTTTCCTTTCTCATGAAATCATAAATAATACTGAAGGTAGAACACGTTCTCAGGAAAACCTAGTAAATGCCGACTTACAATGTGAGCGAGGGTATTTCATATCTCTGTTTTCGAGAAATAAGAACATTGAAAAAATTAGTTTAGCAACAGCAATAAAACCCCGAGGTTAGACTCGTGCGGTCTGTGTTCACCGCCCTGGGGAAGACGCCCCTGGACTGCTGAGGCAGCGACTGGCGGGAAAGTCAAGTGAAAGCTTGGTGCCTGCACCACCTGGAGCTGGCCAGGGTCGTGGAGGCCTGGCCGTGGCGACGGCCCCCTGTCCTGGTGTCCTGGGGCCGCCACGCACAGTACTGCAGACCGGGCAGCTGGCACAGCAGAGGTTTAGCTCACAGTCCTAGAGGCCGGGATGCGAAATCAAGGGTCTGGGGTCGGTCCCTCCTGAGGGCTGGGAGGGAGAGTCTGTCCTCGCCGCGTCACCCCCTCTGTCCTAGCCTCTCATGGTTTGCTGGCACCTTTTGATGAGGTAATAACATCTAAACTCGTAGAGAATTCTTATAAAAATTTATTTGAGTCAGATAGAGGACGTGCCTGGAAACCAGATCTCAACAGACTGAGATAGATCCTTCTGGAATGGCAGGTTGGGTTTGTTTTCTGCAGGTGGAGTGAAGGAGGGAGCATAGGGGAGATTACATGGGGGGAGATTACAGGAGGTGGGAGAGGGGTCACAGGATAGGTAACAAGATCCCCTGCTCCCCCGAGGGGGGTCCTGAGCGGTCTGATAAGAGGCCTTTCAAAGGTGCCTGAACAGAATGCACAGAAACAATGGGGGCGGGGGGCTGGCTTAAGGCAAAGATAAGTGACAGGCCTGGGGCCCACTGCCAGCCCCACCTGCCCAGCTAGGAATTTATGACCAGGTCACCCTGAGGTGACATTCTGTACAGCCCCTCCCCTTTTCCCACATTTTGCCCTCGTGGCTTATGGCACACCCTGTCACCCTGACCTCTGTCACGCATTCACTTGGTCTTCTCCCCGCGTGTCTGTCTGTCCTCGTGGCATTCTCCAAACAGGGGTGCCAGTCACTGGATCAGGGCTCAACTCCCGCAGCACCCCGTCTCTCTCACGCCGTCTGCCTCCACCCGGTGTTCAGATGAGGCCACTTTGTGGGGTACTGGGAGTTAGGACCTGGATAGAAGGGTTTTGGGGGTGCAGTTCATCTGTAACACCCCTCAGGTGGTTTGTAAGTGCTGTAATTTCATGGGCGTTTCGTTTGGGACGGTCACTAAGGTCCTAAGTACGGGTGGAGGCCGGACGTTTAACTCAGACTTAACATCTCCAGCTGCTTCTGCCCGTCTGCGTGAGTGCGGGCTTCTCTCGTGAAATCTGTCAGTTCCCCCCTCTCTCCCTCATTTTCCTCCCTCCTTCCCCCTGTTTTTCTGGCCCTGTGCCAGTCTCTCTACCCCTCCCTCCTCCGCTTCCTCATTTGTTTATGTTCTTCTGAAAGCTCCACATGTGGAAAGCTATAGCATGCGTTCAGCAAACAGCAGGGCCAGGCTTGCTTGGCACAGGCTGCCCGCGCCCTGCTCTGCCCGGGCGGGCGGGCTTGCTGAAGGGCTGGTCCCTGCAGGGCAGCGTGTAAGTTCACAGCATTCCAGGTGCCAATGTCCACCACCACCCCCCAAAGGCTTTCAGACATTGTCATGGGTCCTCTTGGGGACTAAATCACCCCCAGCTGAGAACCTGTGACTTAAACTTTACTATGTGCCAGGCAGGTGCTGGGAATCCAAGGATGTGACTATGACAAACCCCTGTCCTCAGGTGACTTGGGTCACAGACAGGGGCTGCACAGCAGGGGCCGAGCAGGGAGCAGTTGGCCTGGGAGACTGGGAGTCAGGGTGAGGCAGGGCGGGGACAGGGGCGCAGGACAGCCTGGGGGTCTGGGTTTAAACGCCAGCTGCTTTTTCCTGTGATCTTGAAGAAATGTCATTCTTGATGGTTAGGACTTTTCCTGAATATTCTCTAGATTTTTTTTTAATCTTTGTCTTAAATCGTAGTTTAAAAAATACTTAGCAGAAAGTTAAAGAAGAGCTAATCCAGCGTTCCTGTTTTAATGTAAATAGAAAATTGAGACCTTTCATGTTGATTTAAGGAGGTCAAATTCATTACTTTTCTTCAGGAACATCGATTTAATGACAGACTGTATTCTGTTTCTTAAACTACACCTGAGAATGGACATTTGGCTTCTATCTTTTAAAATGTTTTAAACACTTTTATTATTAAAAAAATAAACAGCTATAGTGCATCTAGTAAGCTGATCGCCATGCTGAGTTGGTCACTTGGTTCCGTGGCATGGGAATGGCTTTGACAGATCAGCTGCTTTTCCTGACATCAGCCTCCAAGAGATCATGTCGTTTTTGTTTTATTTTATTTTTTAATGCAATTACATTAGGTAATAGATTTTCTTATTGTCAGTCTTTTTATCTGATATAATTAAATCGCATTATAATGTTAAGTTGTTTGTATTTCTAACATTGGGATTTTGAAACTGCACAGTGGCACTAACAAGTAAGAAAATGACTTCATACATGGTTTATAAAAACTAATTTTACTGCTTCATAAAACTTTGTATTTTAGGGGAGAGATTTTTCAGGTTTAAGTATACAATTGAAGTTAATATGATTAATATTTTAGGAGTTCATGTTGGTTGATTGTTGGCCAAATTTCATTCATCAGTTGTCAACTTAATGTTTTAGAAGACTTAAGATCTTATTATTCATAAGGATTAAAAGCTCTTTGAGTATTGCAAGTCAAAGGCCTTAATTATCCTAAATGGACCTCTTAGTTTTCGTTTGGGTTTTCTCTGGGTTTGCAGGCACAGCGCTGATACAGCTTACCGGCTGCTCGCTTTGTCCCTGTAGCAGGGAAGGTGTCGCAATAGATAAGCACCCCGCAGAGCAGAGGCACATGACGTCACGTGTGTTTGCACATGGATTCCGAGGTTTATTACTTGGACAAAGACTTGTTGAACTACAGAGAGAGTCAGGATTTGGAGGCAAAGGATAAAGGAATAATCTTTTCAGAATCGTGGTTTCGGACGAACTCCTTTGATGTGTGTTGCTGCTCCTCTTATCTCTCCAGCAGAATTTGGCAAATACTGAGCATAACTTGGCAGCTCTTGAAGATTGCTGAAATTCTATGATTTCATGGTTCTTTGGATTTGACAAAAGTGAGATGTAGCTTGTTATGAATAAAATATGTAAGTTAAACGAATTTTGACAATTCACAGTAATTGCGATTACTTCAGTTTGTAATTAAAGAGCTGGCGTAATTCTTCTCACTCACTTCTGAGACACCAGAAACGCACTCGCTCGTGAGGCCCGGAGAAGCCGGACGCTGCTCCGTGGACGGCGGTCAGCGCTGCGCCCTTGCCGCCAGCTCCCTCCTCCGGCGCTTCCTTCTCTCCAAATTCCAAAGACTGGTGTGATGTTAACCGAGTCTTATTTTGAAGCATATGCTCATGCACAGAAAAATTAGCTTACTGATTTTTTCAGGATTTTTCAGAAGACATACGCATTCATTCATTCAACAGATAGTTTTGGGGGATATTTATGGTCAACTAGGCACCGTTCTAGCCGGTGAATGAAGCAGTGAAGAAAACCAAGCTGCTGTGCTAGCTCGTATACCCTAATGGAAAAGGAAGCAGAGAAGAGAGGTTTTGTGCGCTTGTTTGGTTTGAGTAGGATAATTGGCAGTTTCAGAAAAGGTGGCCAGGAAGACGTCGCTGAAAAAGGGACAGCTGACTGGTTAAGATCCGAAAGAGGTGCCTGGGGTAGACCACCGGGACATCTGGGCTCGGGGACCCCAGGCAGACACCCGCGTGAAGAGCCCGGAGGCCACGCTCTTGGCGTGACTGGCTAAGGTGGCTGGAAAGAGAAGCGAGAGCCAAGAGGTCATTTGGCGGACTGGCTGCTTCTGTGACGGTGTGGGAAGCCACCTGAGCCGACGGGTGACACGATCTCACTTGTATTTTCACAGGGCCTCTCTGTCGCTGTAAAGAATAGGATGAGGGGGAACAGCGACGCCAGTTAGGTCCAGGAAGCCACTGAAGTGCGCCGGCAAGCGAGCGCGTGGCCCGACCCGGTCAGCAGGAGCCAGGTGTTGGGTAGTTGGAGTCTAGACCTAGCGCCAGGGGACCTGGGGAGGGAGGGAGGCGTCGAGGACGGCTGGAGGCGCCTTGGCCTGAGCCACCGAGGGAGGTCGTGGTTTACACAGAGGACAGAGATCGCAGAGGAGAAGGTTTTGGAGAGGTTTTATTTTGGAAATGTGTAGGTCAGACAATTTTAGGTGGAATGCACAATCTAAGAGTGAGATCATCAATTCATTTATTTGTAAGATACACCACTGCAGCTTTAGAATGTCTGACCCAGGGAAATCTTCACATCTTTCATTTTCTGTGGACTCTATGTAAATATTTGATCAGTTTATCAGTTTCTTAGATCAATTTGGAAAGAATAAATGTCTTAATGATCCTGGGCCTTCTTGTCCATGTACACAGTATGTCTGTCTATTAGATGTTCTTCAGTTTGTATTTGCAATATTTTATGTTTTCAGTGTATGGGACTTAAACTTATTTTGTTCAAGTTATTGCTACATATTTTATTCTTTTTTGATGCTATTCAAGTTTATTTTAAAAATTATTCATTACTAGTATCTAGAGGCATTATTGATTTTTGTATATTCGTATCCTGTGACCTCGTATATACACTGCACATCGTGATGTGAATACTGAGGATATGGTCGACGTGCTTATTCTAGTAGTTTTTTGTAGGTTTTTTAGGATTCTCTACCTACAGGATCATTATGGTATTTGTGGATAAAGGCAGCTGTATTTCTTTTCTTCTGATCTGTATGCTTGTACTCTTTCTTGCATTGTTTTCTTGCATCATTATTGTTATCCTGGTTGGAACCGTCAGGACCAAGCTGAGCAGGAGTGGTGAGAGCAGATGCTTCGCCTGGCGTCTCGTCTTAGGAAAGCGGTCAGCTTTTCACCACAACTCTGACGTTCGCTGTAGACTTTTCATAGATGCCTTTTATCGGGTTGGGGACGCTTCCTGTTTTTACTTTGTTGAGAGTTTATAGTACGAACGGATGTTGGATTTTGTCCTTTCACTTGTATATTGACTTAGATGGTCATATGGTTTTTGTCCTTTATTCTGTGAACATGGGATGTTACATGAATGGATTTCTGCTGTTATGTTCCTCAGATAAGACCTTCTTGGTAGCGGTGCATAGTCCTTTTTATACGTTACCGGATTTAAGTTGCTAATACTTGTGTTCATGAGGCACATTGGTGTGTGGCATCTGGGTGAAACACCTCCTAACTTGAAGTGGGAGGTCTCCCTCCTGGCTCTGGGATTGGTATTATTTTCTTCTTAAATATACTTCACTAGGAACCAATATGTTTTTTTGTTTTTTTTTTTAAAGTGGATCCGGGTGATCGCGCTGAGGGTCTGACCTTCACAGACGCTCTCTCCCTTGGGCTGCTGTCCGGGAGCTGCTGTGCCCGCTCAGTGAGCCATTGACGTTAATATCTTTAACCACTGATTCCCACTCAAGTAGGCATTTAACACCCTTTAAAACCTAAATTTGTGATATCTGCTCACTTTTTTTGCACTCATTGCTATTTTAAAAACTTAAGTAAACTTAAAATACTTTTTTGAGGATATTATACCACCAGTTGAATTGATTTCAGATGTTTGGACTGGGAAGCCCTTGCTGTGGACTGACTCGTGTCCCCCAAATTCCTGTGTCGAAGCCCCAACTCCAGCGTGACTGTGCGGAGGAAGGAAGTAATTAAGGTTAAAAGAGGACGTAGAGCGGGCCTCTAATCCCACAGGATGGGCGTCTTTGACACCAGAGGACTGGTGCTCTCCGTCCTCCTGCGAAGACAGAGAGAGGCCTTTCTGGGGAACAAACCCTGCTGGAACCTTGACCGTGGACTTCCCAGGCTCCAGGCCAGGGAACAGTAAACGTCTGGGGTTCGGGGTGCACAGGCTTGGTGCCCAGGCTGCCGGTGCGTCTGCTCCGTGCTGTTGCCGCAGGAATGCGTCGTCCTAACGGTGCCGTCACGGGCGGGAGGCATGCCTGGTCGCGTCCTTGCTGCGGCGTCGACGTCCTGGCGGGCGCTGGCCGGGCTCTGCCGAGGCCGCAGCGGCGCGTTCCGTGACTGTGTCCTCACCAGCTGCAGCCCGGGGACGCCTCTCTGCGCTCGGCCTCGGCCCTCGGTCACGCACGTGCTCCTGCCGAGCCGCCGTGGGGACGTCCCTCCACATCGCGAAGTGGGGACGTGCTCTTTTGAGTCTGTACTTCCATTGAATAAAATAATGTTGATTATTTACAAAGTAACGTACTTTGACGGCTGTTGGCGGTTGTGCTTTTAGTCGAACTGGTTATGGGTCACGTAGTTGGGAACTGTATTACGTTCCTCTTTAACTGGATGAACAGTAAAAATAGTTCAACTTTCAAGGGTAAATTAGATTTCTATTTTTGCGTAACAAATTACCACAAATTTAATGGCTTAAGTAATGCCCATGTGTAGCTCGCAGCTTTGTAGACCAGCAGTCTGACACTGTCCTGCTGTTTGTTTGTTTTTTTTGAGTTCCTTGATTTATCTTAAAACACTATAATGTCCGACACAGTACTACTTCAACACTGTTTTTAAATGAATCACTTAAATGAATACATTGAATAGGGAAGTATAAATGATATACTTTTATAGAGGAAGTCTAGGAAAATACCATTTTTAGCTCAATTTGTAACATAATTTTTTAAGGTACCTTTTGTAGCTTTGTGACTTTAAATCATTTTGAAAAAAACTTCTATTTGATTTTCTTTGGTTTTTCTATATGAATGTCATGATTATTTAAAATTCCATTTGACAAGTAGAACGGAATGGTTTATAGAAATAGCTAACAAGTAGGATTTTTGTATATTTTTCACTTTTAGGGTGTAATTCTTTTAAACTTAGATGAATGAAAATGCTGATGTGAAAACAATATCTCATTAGGGTATTAAAGAGTCATAACAAATTACAGTTGGTATTGTGTTTATCTAAATCCCAGTTTTAAAACTTTTTAAATTAAAAATCAGCTTTACATTTATTATGTCATTCTCTTTTTAATGTCTCTCTTTTATCCATTTTTATGTTTTTATTTCACCAGATTAGACTGCATCACATGAAACTGATAGTTTCCTTTCTAAAATGTTTTACAGCTTTCTTAAAACATTGTGTGCTATTATTTCTGTGACACTTGTTCTTAGTTTTTCTTTTTATTTTTTTTTTACATTTTATCAAATGCTTTACTGAAAATCTCTGCAGTGGTAGAGTAAAATTTCTCTTGCTGTTGTCGCATTCAGTGTGTGTGTCGTGCTTGTTGTCTTTTGGGAGCCGAGGTGTTGACGCACAGACTCCCAGTGCGTGTGGTGGTCAAGGTGCAGGATGCATTTAGCATCAGGCTGCTCTGTTCGGTGGCCGTTGTCCAGCATTGGAGAAACCACTTTCACTTTCAGGAGACAGAGTTTGATTTTAGTCATTTGGTTAATGTTACCACGTGGACCGTGTAAATTACACATCGATTCTGCCTGCCACTTTCCAAAGTCAGCGATCACTCAGCCTTCGTGCCTTGAATCCATGTCCGTTATTCCAGCCTGTGAACCGTTCAAACCGTGGCACCCTCACGCCAAAAAGGGAGCTTGGTCCATCCCTCTGTCTTCAAAGCAAAAGCCTTGAGCTTCTTGGGATCGTTTCTCTCCCTTTTCCTCCAGGCTACTTCTGCCTCTCCCATTTTTAGTTCTTCCAAGACGGCTCTGGAGTTTACTCACAGATCGCCTTGAGCTCACCTCTCCGTCTGCACTCTGTGGGTCATTGTTTTATATTTGCCCTTGGACTTCATATTTCTGCATGTGTTGCATCCCTGTGGAGTAGGCACTGCCATCGGCCTGGTCTTTTGTTTGTGAGAACAAGAGACTTAGAGGGTGAAGTGACTTTCTTAAGGAATGTAGCCTATTTCTGAGCACACAGCTGTGACTCAGAACCTGGGGGACCAGGGTATGCTGTCTTCCACCGGGAAACTTGGGGTTTGAGTTCAAGAGCTGAGTCTCAGGTCCTCTGTGCTGGGCAGCCTGTGCTTGCGTGCCTGCCTCGGGTTTGGGCTTCATGTGGGCGGAAGGCATTTTCTGAGGTATGGACTGGGGACATTTTGGTGTGCTTAAGCTCACTCTTGAAGTTCTACTTAGAAATCCTTGTTTTCACCTTTATCTTACCCCTTTGAGGAGCTTCTGTTTTTATTTGGCTTTCTCAGTTAAACTTTTATCGATGTCCTCAGCCAAGGGGAAGCAGGCAGTTTTATTTTGGTTTACAAATATGGCAGTGTGGGGTGCGCCTTCTGATGTGCAGATTATAAGCATTGGGAATAGTGGCTTTTCTGCAGCCGAGACACCTTTCAGGCTATTAATTCGTGTGGAATAAGTAATCAATTATGTAGGTCAGAATCCTGGCAGTATATTCAATCAGCGTTCATTAAATGACTGCTTTTTAGGTCATAGACAAATCTTGTTTCAGTGGGATGGTACTTGGTGGGGGGCGGGGGAATTATTTAGGTGAGATAGATAGATAAGGGCAATTATAAGGCAAACATTTTTTTCAGCTTTATTGAGGTTACTGACTTGAAACGTACATTTAAGATGTACAACTTAATGATTTCATATATGTAAACACTGAGTAATGATTACCATAACAAGGCTGGTTGACACCTCCGTCCCTCACATAGTTACCTCTTCTGGAGGTGATAACTTTTGTCAGTGTAAGAACATCCAGACCTGTAGAGCATTTTTATAAGAGTTTATTAGAGCCAAAATGACAACAATTGCTAGGAAGCTGGATCTCGGGTGCTCGGAAGGATGGCAGTTTGCAGTTTCTCTTCTGCATTTGGAATTAAGGAGGGAAGGTAAGGAAGACTGTAAGCAGGGTTACTGGGGATGGGATTACAGGACAGTTAACAAGACCTTGCGCTCCCCAGAGGGGCCTCACAGAAGGCATTTCCAAGGCCCGTGACCCTAGATGCGAAGAAACGATGGCTTAAGGCGAGGATAAGCTCTGTGCCAGGCGGGACTGCCCACCAAGACCTGCCTGGCCAGGATCCCCCGGCGAGGTGACTGTCCGCAGAAGCCCTTTCCAGCCACAGTTTTAAGATCTACCCTGTTAACTTTCTAGTGTTTAGTGCTCTGTTAATTGCAGTCGGTGCTGTGCAGTAGGCCTCGGGGCTGACTGATCTTACAGCTGCAGCGAACATGAACCCTTAGACCAGCTTCCCACCCCCAGCAGCCACTGCTCTGCTCTCTAATTCTTTTGAGTTTTGCTTTTTTAGATTCCACACATAAATGAGACCCTACAGTATTTGTCTTTCTCTGTTTGACTTATTTAACTTAGCTTAATGCCCTCAAGGTCCACCCATGTTGTTGTAAAAGACAGAATTTCCTTCTTTTTATGCCTGAATAATATTCCATTGTGTGTGTGTATGTATTGTGTATATAGCAGATTTTTTATTTCATAATTTGATGTAAAATGTGTACTATATTCCAAATTGGGAAGGAACACTAGTCAGTAGCAATCCCATTAAAGCATCAGAAGCTCAGACAGGAGGAAGTGTCAGAATCGAGAGGCAGCTGGCTTTAAGAGGTGAGCTCACGGGCTTAAATCTGTGTTCCAACCTAATTATGGCTTCTGTGGCCAACAGAAAAGTAATCCAATTACTACTCTGCCCTCATTTTTTTTTTATACTCTGACGATTATAATTCATTTATTCAACACATTTATTGAGCATTTACTTAGTGCCGGATGCATAATGCTGTGGCCTCCATGAGCTGATTCATGCCACCATTCTAGCATATATCAGACGTGAACTGAGCAGTCAGCGAGGCTGGCTGGGATTACAGATGCTGCTCGCAGTTTTTACCCTTTGGTGCGTGTGGAGGTGAGTCGTTGGAGCGCAGGTGTGAGAGAGGTGAGCGCCCAGTGGGGAGAAGTGTATGGAGTTGCATTTCGTGATTTTGAGGCAAACTTAACTGATTTAAGACTTACTCCTCTTCATTTAAACCTTCATTTGCTTTTGGGTAAATGAAAGTTGTGCATAGAAACATACATGCAACCTAGAAGTACAGTTACATGCAACTCGAAAACACAGACACACACACACACACACGCACGCACACGTGCGCAGACAACCTAGCAGGAAGGTTGTCACTGAGCAACATGACCGTCCAGCTCTGCTTACTATGACATGAGACATCTTGTTTTGTCTTACTTTGACACTTATTATTAAGTTGCTAAAATGATTCATTTGTTACTATTAGAAAATTTTCTGACATATTTTGGAGCTACCTTTGGATACTAATAAGAATTTTTAAGTAAATTTGTGTGTATACACCTTTCTTCTGGGTAGTTGAAACTGTGATGACATCTCAGACTGGGAAGGGTCTCTACAGCCCCCCAGATTTTCCTCTCCTGAACCCCTCAGTAGTAAGAGAGTGCCTTGCCTGCCGAGGTGCCTGATCCAGTGACAGGAGCTCGTTTCCCAAAGCACGTCTGCAGCAGCTAAGGCGTAATCCACCTTCCTAAATGTTAGTTCTGCCGCCTGGCTTCATTCATGCAAAACATGAAACAGGATCAAAGATGTCGACTCAGATTCTTAACCTTTCTTACTCTGTAGCATCCATGCTAAGCGGTCAGACTGTCCACCAGGCTGTCCCAGCTCAGCACTCGTGGCCTCTCTGTCACCGTTCCCATGATATATGTGTCAGCCCCTCACGTCAGGCTGTTCGTTATCTAGCAAGCTGTTATTACAGCACAGTATTTAATAGCACAAAACATGTTTCTTTTTCTAAATCATGATCTATCTTAGAGTGGGACTAGCATTTAAGAAGCTGAAAGTTATTATCCTTCACACCTAGAGTAAACATGTAGGAAATTAGAGAATTGTAGCAGTTATTGTGTTAAATCAGAAAAAAGATTATTAGTTGTGTATACCTAAGAATTTTAAAATATGTCATTTCTACTAGCCTAGCTGAGATTAGCTCTAGTGAGATAATGGGAATTTAGGGCTTTTCTCCTTTTTTCTGTGGTGAGGTGGGAGCAAGGGCCGTGGTGATAAGACACCTCATTTGGGAGGAGAGCATTCTTTTGAGATCAGGAAGACCTGGGCTGGGTAACGGGTGGGCGCAGGAACCAGAAGGCGAGGTGACGGGTGGAGTAGGGGCAGGGTGCTGGGCTCTTGCTGTATGTTTTTGACTTTTTTTTTTCTTTTAAAAAATACAGACACACATTGGGGTCTTTCTCCACAAATTAAGATGGTAGAATTAATACTCGAAAAGTTGTGCTTTTCACCCCATATTTCTAACAATAGATCCTTTAATACTTATGATGAATTTAAAAATGTCTCTCTGAATGAGAAAAGCAATCATTTTTTAACCTCTGATTTGAAAGTGATTTTCTAAACTTTTAATGAATATTAGGATAAAATTTCAGAAATAATAAATGATTGAGCATATAGACACCCATTTTTAGAATAATAATTTGTCATAAAGACACATGTAAAGATATATCTGAAGTGAATCTAAATGTATAGCCAGAGAGAATATTTCAAGTGGCTTTATTTTATTTATTTATTTGTTTGTTTGTTTATTTTTTAGGCAAAGTAACCCTTGGTTGACCTCACAGATTACAAAGACCTTGTCAGCTTACAAAGTCTTATTTTTTATGCCTACAGCACCTGGTCTTCCTCGGTGGTCCCCCATCCAAGTACTAACCAGGCCCGACCCTGCTTAGCTTTCGAGATCAGACGGGATCAGGCTTGTTCAGTATAGCATGGCCACAGACATCAAGTGACTTTAAAATACAGTGTTTCTCATTTATCTAATAAGATATCCTAAAGGACAAAAAAGAGAAAACCCCTCTATCTGTTCGTAACGCTCATATACTGTGTGCGTACTGTGTGCGTATGGCATGGTACATGTAATTTCGTAATCTAAGCCCCATCATTCTGGGCCTCGAAATCCCACTGCCCTGTAAAGAGACCAGAGATCTTAAGGAAAATCGTCTGCCTCCAGCTCTGGGGCAGAAAAGGTACAGGCCAAACCCAGAGCATCTGGCCTTAGGGATCCTCTGAAGGCCATCAGATTCTTGTCACAGTGTCAGGGTCAGCTTGAAAGAGGCTTCTCCCATTGCCCAAAAAGATGGGACAATTCGAGTGCCGGTAAGGATAATGTTACAGTAGAAGAAACATCAAATTGTTCAAATACATAATTTCATAGTAATACTTAACATGTTTTTAGTGGCTCGGCCACAGGACACTACTACTGAACCAACTCATGTGGAACCTGGTAAATAAAGGGGAACAGATGAAGCATTTACCCTGCCTTTTATCTGTGTGAACTAGCCAAACAGTAGAGGAGGTGAAGTTTCTTTTATTATTTCAGCTAGGAAATGAAGATGGCACTATAGAAATAGGAAACTACCATTTCCAAGCCCTGATGAATGAATTAGTAACCGTGCACCATTGATGCTGCTGACGTCACAGAGAGAGGGCCAGAGGGCGTGAGCTGCTGACAGAACACAGTGCCACTTAGCAAAATTGCCTCCTTACCCCCAGATCGAACCTCCCTCTGTTCAGGGGTCCAGATTTGAGTTCAGTTTTCAGGAAATGCAGGGGGCAGATGAGCATGCTAAACAAAACCACAGCGACAAAGTCAGAAAATCCAGACTGTAGAAGACCATAGGACAAAAGATCTGTTTTCTGCGATAATAAATTACAATGGGGAGAATGGAAGCGATGGCGGGGGAACCATAGGATAAAAGGAACCCTTGAGAAGTGGCAGAGCTCCAGCACGCAGACCTCCCCGGGGTCCAGGTTCAGAGACAACATGAAAAAAAATCGAGAATTAGAAACTTGAGCATCTGGATATTTGATGATAGTAAGAATCATTATTCTTTGATAATATCATCTGAGTTTAGAATAGTTCTTTTTGAGATACATATTGACATATATGAATGTTTTGAAATGATGTCTGGGATTTGCTTCACATTTATATGATGGTGAGGTGCGGATGGACGATATTGGCTATGAGTTGCTAATTGTTGAAGCCAGGTGTTGAGTTCCTGGGAAGCCATTATGTTTTTCTGTGTGGCTTTATAAAAGGTTTAGGTCTAGTGTGTGTGTGTGTGTGTGTGCGCGCGCACGTGCACAGAATCTTCATCTGCAGACGCCGAATCTCTGGATTGCAGACAGGGCTGGAATCATAATGTGTTACACAGTTCAAAGCCTGCAAGACTTCTGTGAAGATGGAAGTAACTCAGTATTACAAGATAAGAAAAAAAACGATGATCAATGCAGTGTCGCTGCCCTTAGCGTTTTGTTGTTGGTATGTCGCATTACCATGCATTAAACCCCAAATGAGTCTGATCCTTCCCATCAGGGCTCTTTGGTTCCCTGACAGAACCCTGAAGTAGGAGGTATTGCTGTGGCTTCTGTCTGTCTGTCTGTCTGTCTGTCTCTTTAGGAATTACTCAGCATCAGATGGAAGCTGTTCCTTACGCACCCTTCAGGTTGCCAGCCAAATTACTATTCCTTCTAAACTGGATCCTTCTGGGCTTCTCTTGCTCGTCTGTGAGGCCCCACTCTGCCACTGAGAAACCTCATTCCCACCATCGCAGATTTAACTGCTCAGTTCCAGCGAACACGCATGGCAGTGTCTGAGTTGTTGACCTTTGCCCCCGGGGTAACACCGTTATTCGCTGGAGTCCAGCGACTGTGTGCGGTTCCTTTGCCTTTGGTCTTACAGACTCATTTCGAAGGGTATACAGGTCAGCACCTTATCCTCCACCTCCTTCAGCAGGACTGTTTCAGGCGTTTAGATTATTTTCTCACATTCTGCCTTCTGTTCTAAATTAAACAAAATTATGCATTAAAGTTTATTTTTGTGCTATGAAGTTCTCTGAGTTTTGACAAAGGCCAAGGGGTCGTGTGTTCGCCCCTCTGATACCGTGCAGAGCAGTCTCATCACCAGCAGGACACCTGCGCTGGCTCCCCCGGGACACCTGGGGACACTGCTTTCTCTCTCTCTCTGCAGTTTTGACTTTTTTCAGAACGTTGTGTAGTTAGGATTATACAATATGCAGGCTTTTCAGACTAGCTTTTTGCACTTAATGTACGTTTAAGAGGCATCTCTGTCTTTCCATGGCTTGTTAGCTCGTTTCTTCCTGTAGCCAAATCTCATTTAATTGTATGGACACGCCACACCTTGTGTATCACTTGTCCTTCGCAGGACTCCTTGGGTTCTTGCCATGTTAGGTGATTGTGAACAGAGCTGCTGTAACATCCACATGCAGGTTTGTGTGTGGACACGAGTCTTCCTGTCAGTTGGGTAAACAGCTAGTAGCGTGACTCCTGGGTCACATGGTGAGACCGTATTCAGCTTTATAAGAAATTGCCAAAAAGTCTTTTAAAGTGATTACCATTTTGCATTCTTACTAGCAATGAATGAATTTTTGTTATACCTCATCCTTACCAACAACTGATACTGGCAGTTTCTTTGATTATAAATAACCATTCTTATATGTATGTAGTAGAATCTCATTTCTTATTTTAACTTCGGTTCATTAGTAAAAATTGAGCATTTCTTTTCATATGCTTATTTGTCATATCTGTGTCTTTGGTGAAGTGTCAGTTTAGATCTTTGACTCTTTTTTGATTGGGTGGTGTTTCTTGTGTGTTAAGCATTCTTTGTATATCTCAGCTACAAGTCATTCTCCAGATATGTAGTTCTGTGACCTGGCGAATAGGACTCGTGTAAATACTAGTACGCTAAGATGAAATGAGATGACGAGGAGGGGTGAGTCAGTTATGGGCTTATATCTTCAGCCTGGGTTCCTGAGAAAATGGAGAGTAAGAGAAAAAGGAAAAAGATGAGAGTTAAAATCACCTTGAAAGAAGTAGGAAGGGGATGACTCATTGAATTTGGAGTCAAGATGGAGCGTGAGGTGATGGGACCCAAGGTCTAGACATCAAAGACGCCTCGAGACTCCTGACTCAGGTCCTGCTGTCAGCATCACGGAGGTAAAGAGCACACAGGAAGTCACGGTAAAACTGTAGTGTTGTGTCACGAAAGAGACGGTAGGAAATCTAAAGAAGGACTCAGATATCAAACACGTACCCCAGTGGAGGGCATAAGCAAAACGCATGCATGGCCTGCCCTCGGCCGGGCGCTGCACCTGTTGGCTGCTTCGTCGTGTGCCCTTCGCACCCGGGGAGCAGAACCAGCTCTGGGGTGCGGGGCTCGCTCTTCCTGTGATGAGTCTCTGTCAAAACGCAGGATTTCTCGAACTGAATTTTGCATCACGGGGGCCCTTTTGCAGGGTGAACATAGACAAGGCTCTCAGTTGTTTAAAAACTCTATGACAACCATATAATTAT
This sequence comes from Eidolon dupreanum, assembly GCA_028627145.1. Taxonomy (NCBI): domain Eukaryota; kingdom Metazoa; phylum Chordata; class Mammalia; order Chiroptera; family Pteropodidae; genus Eidolon; species Eidolon dupreanum. Next base: position 171,694,906 of record CM053502.1, on the reverse strand, counting down.
ATGCCCAGATCTCTATAAAATTGACCATTTAAGTGCCAAATTCACCTGAAGAAATGGGCCGCCTTCCCAATGGTACCCTTCTGCTGCGGAATCATGTACAGTGACCGTCACTGTTGGTGATTTGGAGTTAATGAAATGGCATATCAACTTGAACCACCGATTGGAAAATAAAATTTTACATATTCAATGTGAAAACAGGCAAAAGTACTTTGAAAATCCCGTGTATATTAAAGTACAGGTATCATTAGATCATGAAAATTATTTCGGCGAAACTCACTACATGCGTAGACTATCAGTGACCAGATTTCAAGATTATTCTGAAGTAAACGTTAATCACTGGATGTAGCGCCTCTGAGAAAAAGAATTTGTAAACAATGAAAGATAAGAATTTCTTCACTGAAGGTTTTCAGCACCTGCGTGGCTATATTCTTCTGTTTGGTACTATTACTAGAATTTCGTGCACCTCGAATTTTAAATCTGTGATAACTGTTTACACACGAAAAACACGCACTTCGTAAGAGGCCTGACTGCGCAGCTCCGGGACGCGGCGGCGTCCCGATGCGACGCTGGGCTTTGCTGTCGGGAAGCAGCTGTGCTTCGCCACGCCGGGTCTGCAGTGTAAGACCACTGACGTTCTGACCTCACCTATGAAAATGTTTTCACAGCGCTAGCGTGTGCATAACGTGAACTTCGCCATTTTAGCCGTGTCGCGTGTACAGCGTAGTGGCATTAATCACACTCAGCACGGTCATTGCTTCGTCTTCATCCAGACTAAGTCTCCACCACACAGGGAGACCGTGCCCAGCGAGCGCTAACGCCCCTGCCCCTCGCCAGCCCCTGCTCACTCCTCTTCTGCTCTGTCTCTGTCGCTTCGCCCACTCTCGACAGTTCACGTGCGTGGAACCATGTATTTGTCCTTTGTGTCTGGCCTATTTTACTCGTTTTCAAGGTCCCTTCATGTTGTAGCATGTATCAGAACTTCATTCCTTTCTATGGATGAATGATATTCCATTGTATGTACATACACCTTTATATTCTTTTTAGATTGACATTTTAAATCAATCTCAGCATAACGTGTCATTTTTCTGTCTTTTATGCATATGAAGGTGTCACATGAGTTAATTTTATTCTTTTTAATTCTTTTTCAGGTTTGACAGATGAAAAAGTGAAGGCATATCTTTCTCTTCACCCCCAGGTATTAGATGAATTTGTATCTGAAAGTGTTAGTGCAGAGACTGTAGAAAAATGGCTGAAGAGGAAAAACAACAAACCAGAAGGTAAGATGACATCAGACTGAGTTTGGAATATCTTTCTGGTTTACAGTGACCAAAAACAGCTAGAAAATCAAATATAAAGTAGACAAATGTTAGCATTTTAATTTTGTAGTAGTTTTATCCTGTTTAAAAAGATAAAGTAAATTACAGGGAGGGGGAATAAATACAAAATAAAGGTCCTTGACTAAAAAAATCTTCGCAAATAAGCCTTGAAAATTTATTTGATATCAGCACGTTGAAAATGCAATTTTAGACTTGATTTTATTTAATTATTATTGAATATAAAATATTCTTTATATTACAAAGATATTTTTTATTAGAAGTCTTCAAACAGTTTTTGTATATGCACACAGAAAAAGAACTTTTAAGTTAGCAGTAGACTTTTTCTTTACACTGTACACTTAAGAAACAGTTCTATTTATAAAGAAAGAAATGTGGGCTCAAGGAAGGGAAAGACATCAAATTTTCTTTAACATTGAATATATATTAATATGTAAGATTTGCATATTGTATAATGTTGGTTTTAAGTGAATTTTTATTTGGTCAGACTTTCATTTCTGTGAATATTGTTTTATAGTAGAAATTTTAAATATGATTTTTAATGATATGAAGACTTTTTATATTAAAAACGTCAAAAATATATGCTGTTTCTCTGAACAAATAAATTCTATATTTAAAGTTAAAAATTATTATTATTAAAATATATTTAGAAGTGTACTAGTATGTTGCTTGGAGCTGATTTTCCTCACTATAGTTTTGTAAGTTTCTATAATTTTCTTATATAATTTTTATAATCAAAAGGAAGTAAACCTTTTAAAAGGAGCGCTTTTGGCATTGAAACACAATAGTCTTTAAAGCACATGCATGTGAGTATGTGTATGTGTGTGCGTGTAGATTGAGGGAGGGAGACGGAAAGAGAAATATAAATAAATCAGATAGGCATAGTCTTGAAACAATCAGCATCTAATATTAAGAACAAAGCTTGACATGACATGTTTCAGCCATTAAAACCCTCAAACATTTGAAAACAATTGGAGACGGTCCACACTTTGAAAAGTGTGACAGAGTTGTGCTTGAGACACATATAACAAGCAGCTCCGGCTTGCCGTATGATGATGGATAATAGCGCAAAATGTGTACGTGAGATGTGAAACTGAGTGCAGGGCTTAGAAAGTGAAAAATTTTGCATGCTATTTTAGTGTTACAGAGGTAATTAACTCCTAAATTTTTATAAATATTTGAATGCGTCATTCTAAATCACCCAAATCTGTTTTCTGTGTCAGTCAAATAATACTTTAAACAGTTTTTATTTTTATTTTATTTTTATTATTATTTTTTTTAGGCAAGGCAACCCTTGGTTGATCTCACAGATTGCAAGGATCTTGTCAGTTTACAATCCCTTATTTTTTATTTTTTACGCCTATAGCACCTGGTCTTCCTAGGTGGTCTCCCATCCAAGTACTAACCAGGCCCGACCCTGCTTAGCTTCCAAGATCAGAAGGGATCGGGCTTGTTCAGGTAGCATGGCGGTAGACTTACCACTTGCTGTACACAGACAAAAGTGTTACAAAAATTGGTGTGTGTTATACTGCTGTTCAGGAAAAGCTGAAACCTGGTATTAATAACACTTAAAGTTCCAGGGTAGGCATTTCTTGATGATAGACATTTTAATGTTATACATAAAATGAACAAAATGGAAACGTTTGATTAACAGGGGAAGAGAGATGACAAACAATAAAAAAATAAGATTATTTCAGTATTTGTTGACTGTGTATATTTAAAAAGGTCTAGCGTAATGTCTAGCAAATATAAAGTTTTAATGTAATTAAATTTGTTCCGTATCGTAAAAGTCACGTCACCTGCTTTGGCCCCGTCCTGGAGGCCTGTGTGCCAGGTGGGTGAGTCTGCCTGCCCTGAGCTCTCTCTGAGTCATAGGGCAGTCAGTCTGTGTTTACTGCCCTCGAAGGACGTGTCATCTTCTGGTGAGGGAGGAAGACAGGAAATGAGAAGACAGCAGTCTGTGGTGTATAATAATCACGTGTTACGTTTGTGGTGTAGGTCGTCAGGAGCTAGTGTGATGAAGGCCGTTAAGAGGTGTCAACACTGAGAAGGCCTTTGTAGGACTCGGTGCCTGACCTAGGCCCCGATCCTCCAGGTGGGTCCGCTGACAGAGGTGGACTCTTGTTAGGGTAGGTCGGTCCCCAGGCCTCCCGAATCAAACTCCTGGGCAGGCAGGCCCTCAGCCTGTGTAATTCGAATGCCAGCTGGCCTTTGAGGGCCATTGTCCTCGGCCTTGAGGATCTGGGGACCCTGCAGGAGCCAACACGCTGCTGCTGCTGACGGGAGCAGCAGAAACCCAGGCCGCGATGCGGGGGGGCTGCCACGCACTTGGGGGACGCCGTGCGGGAAGGAGTGGCCGCGGACAGTTCCATTGAGAGCAGCAGAAAGTGAGTCGGTTGCAGGGCGATCCAGACAGTGGTTTCGTTGCGCTTATTTTTTTGTTTTGGGATACTTTTGTTTGCTTTTATGGTGTGTTGGCATGTAAATCCTAAGCGTTCTCATCACAAGGAAAAATTTTTTCTGTTTTTTGGAACGTAGAAGAGAGAACGGACGTTAACTAAATGTATCGCGGCGGTCATTTTGCGATATGTGCAAGTAAAATCGTTACGCCGTGCACCTTGAACTGAGCAGTGCTGCGTGTCCGTTGCATCTCACCGAAACTGGAAACTGTTTTTAAAAAAGTGCTAGAAAGGAAGGTCGATGTGTGGTTAGTGCATGTAACGAGAGGGTCTGGCTTCGTCTGGGGCTGGGACAGGGCCCGCCCAGACAGTGGCGCTTACGCCGAGGCCTGGAGGAGGAGTCTGCTGGGTGGGAGACGGGGAGAAAGAGCCGGGGAGCTCCAGGGCGGGGGCCTTTGCGGGGCATGGGGAGGTGAGGGGCACTTCCTCTGGGACCTTCTAGTTCATGTGTAAGGGCTCTGGACTTTCAGAGCAACATGGAAGCTTTGAAGGAGATTTGACACAATGTTTTGAACAGATTTTTCACAATCGCTAGTGTCTTTTTTGGTATTAAAAAAAGAAATCAATGCGGTGAAAGTTTCGGTGTCTCTGGCCATCTGTGTCTCCCCAGAAAGCATCAGCACACTATTAATGGTCACTGTGTCCACACTGTTGATCATTTACTTGCAGTAGCTCCATCTTTTAAAATTGAAGCAAAAACCACATCTCTGTGATGATTGTGAAATAGCCAGGGATTAAGTTTAGCTGGACACTTTTTATAGAACCTGCATGACTAATATTTTCGACTGGAGTAAATGAATGTTCCCTTTGGTAAAACATCGAATGTATCTGGGGTAAAGTGCACGTTGCATGAACAAGATGGAGTAAAATGAAAGCACCCTTATCTCTAATGTGGGAAGATCATGAAACATCGTCAAGAGTGACTCACGGAATGCAGAACATCGAGCGGAGACACAGCAAAGTAAGGGCCGTTCTCAAACTTTCAAAACAACTGGACAGCAAATGATAAAAGCAATGAAGAGGATGATTTATTCTGGAGTAATTTTAAGCACCAAGAACATATTCTCGACAAAAGAACAATTAATGCTAGGGCTGTTTTAGAAACTGATCTCAGGCCGAGGGTTTTGAAAGTCCAGGATCCTTAGATCAATCAAAGTCAAAACTCCTTATTTTGGAATTTATATGCTGTTTTTCACTTAGAGAGTTTATCTAAAACACATGTGAACAGCCACATTCACTTTCCTAATTACAGGTGCATGTGAATGATTTGAGATGGACTTACTGTTTCTCACAGCCTTAGAATTCCTTTCTCAGTGTTGGTGGTGGCACTCGGCTTCCGTGTGCTCGGTGGCTGTCCCCACACCGTTCTGCCCGCTCAGCTTCCTGGACGTGCGCTTCTTACTGTGGGGCTGAGAAAACGAAGTTCTAGGGTATGTTCTACTTGAACTTCCTTCATAAACTGTTTATATGAAATTGTATTAGAAGGAAAGGATACTTAGGCTATGCTAATTACTGGCAAATCGAAAGATGTATGACTTCAGTTCTTTTTTTCTGTGTAATGCTCTATAAAAAGGAAGTCAGAAAGAGAAATGATTTTACACTTAAAATATTTCTTTTTCAGATGAAAAAGAATTACTATATTTTCCCCATACACTTTTTAAAGTATAACATGTAGCATATATTTAAATTATTTCTCTTTTAAAAATTGCAAATTTATTGCCTGGAATGGCATTTTGTTCTGTAGGGTTCTGGTTCCAAACTTGTCCTGAATGAAGGAATCCACTTCCGTTAGCTGTGGGCCTGCAGAGTTGCCGTGACACCAGGGATTGCTAATCTAATGGATGGCACTTTATGCAATGAAATCAGGGCCCGGCTAGTAACACCTGTACAGACGACGAATGAGCGAATGTAGCGAAGCCCAGAAGGTTGCGGAAAATCCCCACTTTTTTTTTTTTATAGAAAATTTTAAGAATTTCTGTTTTTATGCTGTGAAGAAAAGGCAGTAAGAGTTAAACGGGAAAGAGCAGGTATAGGACATTCTCTGTAGATAAAACCTGGACTAAAATAGTAACACACGGCAAAGATCTCAGTACATTTGTGTAAAAGGTGAAATTTCCAAATGAGAATAGAAACACTGATCTAGTACTTACTTGCTGGCCACTGAGTGCTCCGCATGTGTTCATTCAGTTACCCTGCAGCGAGCTGAGAAGCCTCCTTGTGCGGGTGAGGAAGCGGACGTAGAGCAGCTCGCATCAGCCGGGCTGTGAACGCAGGATTTTGCCCCGGAGCCCGGACTCTTAGGCCGCTGTCTCTGCTGCTCAGTCGCGTCAGCTCAGGGCAGAACGTGAGGCTTGACTGTGCGGAGTGTAGGGACAGGCCCTGACCCCGTGTGCTCTAGGTGTCCCCTCTGGAATGCCCCCGCCTGATCTGACAAGGGCCCTCACTCGACCTGCACCGTCTGTCTGAGAAAGGACAGGACGATCACGGCTGGGGCACCAGTTAGCGTCCCCTAGCCTAG
>CM053502.1:171670417-171688095 GCA_028627145.1 Eidolon dupreanum | reverse complement strand
TGATGGAACCCGGGTCATGGTGACGTGAGGCCGTCCGCTGAGCGCTCTGGGTACAGTGTGCTTCAGGCCGCTGTCCTCCTGAAGGATGGCGCTTGAACAGAGCATTCGGTCCCTCTTCAGAAGGGGCTTGACAGAAGGACGGTTCAGCGGGGAGGTGGCCTTGGGGGACGGCAGACTCTGACTTTGAAGGGACGGGTGACGGGCAGGGCTGCGGGCCGCTGGGTCAGGTGCAGCGAAGCAGAGGCCGCCGAGGCCCGGGCCGCACGTCTGGTTTCGTGACACGGACTGTGCAGACTTCTTCGGGACAGTGGGACTTGGTACGGCTCCGATTCTGGAGGGAACGGGCGCTGGAGCAAGGCGACCTCAAGGCAGACCCGCCGCGTGTCCCTTCCCCGGCCATTGTCAGCCAGCGGCGAGAATGTTGGGAGGAAGAGGGGGAACTCGTGTCCCGGATTCTCCACCCCCAGCTTACCTGTTTATCTGAGTGTGTTGGATTTATCGGGGTGACAGCCACCCCCAGACTTGAAGAAAAGCCGCTTTGCCAGCGGTCAGGGCCGCAGCACAGGCCCGGGGGAAGCAGGCCGCGGGCGGGGCGCCGTGTCGCCCGCCGTGTCGCAGGCGTGAGGAGCGGGCATCGCAGCGGAGTCGGGGCGCAGTCTGCGGCGCTTTTAATTCTCTCTTCAAAGCCCTTAGCGCTGCAGTGAGATTTTTCTTCATTTGACCCCAGTGACGCATTTTCGTCGTTTTCATTTGTGTTCTCTATTGACTCGCTAATTTGCTCTGTTCTCATAATTCGTGGCTTTGAATAAAGCCGTGACTTTTAGAAGACAGTGTTTCTGGCAAACAGGGAAAATGTTTCAGTGTGGGTTTGGAGTCAGACGACTCCGAGTCTGCGTTTGGGGCTGACAGCCGCCGCGCGTGTGGCCCGTCGGTCCCCGCTGGTGCTGGGACGGTCTGTCGCGTGGCCTCAGCGGCCGTCAGTCCGCTGACACGCGTTTGGTTGTTTTAGGGGTTAGGACTGACATTAACGCTGTTTTAAACAGTGCCCCAGAATGAGGCGTTTCTTGGGAAATGCTGGGTTCTAATCGCCTCGCTGAAGCGTTGTGATGTGTCGACTCACCTCGTCTTATGCTTTTGTCTCTTTGATGACATCTGAATCTCACCTCTTTGATGGAGATCTGGGAGTCTGAGCCTTCTTGAGACTTACGTGTTTATGTGTGTGAACAGCGTCATCTGCTTTATACGTACGCTCCTTAGCTTCCATGAGATACGTTTTATTTACTAATTTTTAAGTTCTGAGAAGGAATCACTTGGTGACAGAGCCTCGTGTGACACAGCGGGGCATGGCGAATGCTCACTTAATGCCTGGAAGAGTGACTGAGCGGACGGATAACTGAGAAGCACTCTCTCCAGTGTCAGTAAAGGGGTTAGGTGTGCTCCGCGGTATGATAGTGATATAAGGTTGTATTTCTTGGCACTTTATGTTAAAGATGTGATTTTTTATAGTAATTGAAAACTGACGTCTTTAGAGTGATTTATATATTGCTTACCACAGAAAACGAGTCAGTTTTTAGTACCTAAGGATACATTGTCTAAAAGTAGCCATTATTTTATTCTGCTATGGCCTTGTTGCTGTTGAATGTGGTAAAGGGAATAATTATGTGTGTAATTTAAAGCGAATATTATATTATTTATGATTGTTTTAAGTGCTTTTTCAGTTGCTAGAATTTTCCCCTAATGGTTTTATTTGAATAAATGCTAGAGATGCATGTGAGCTATTCTGCAGCCCACAAGCTCTCATGTCGACCTCAGCCTTTTGCCCACTGATAAAAACTGCTCTGAGAGATGTAAAAGTTGCTTATAGCTTGTTTTTGCACGCGACATGTGAAGTGGTGTTAGCTGCTGGGTGCTTTGATGTCATCAGATGTACTTCCATCACGTGGGGTCTTGCGTGTGACCGTGGTAGGAGGCTCTGCGGTGTGGGGGCTGCTTCCGGTGTGCGTCGTCTTGGGGAACGGTGTGACTCCAGGCTATGCAGTCATTAATCTGAGTCCGTTCAGGAATTCGATGTCATACTTCGAATACCGGGGTCGGAAGGAGAAGCAGCGAGGTTCTAGATAATTACAGTCAAATCAGTTTGTGTAGAGGAAGCGCGTGCTTTTTTCAGTTCAACCTATTCACTTATACAGTCAGGTATTGAAATTGGTTTCATAATATTATTCTCTGTTTTTGACTGATGCAGTTGGGTTGCATTATTTTTAATTATTAAGTCCTAGGATGTGTGTGTGTGTGTGTGTGTGTGTGTGTGTGTGTATATATTTAATTTTATTAGTTTCAAGTATACAGTACATTGGTTAGACATTTATAAAGTTGTTTTTTTTTTTTTTTTTTTTTTTTTTTTTTTTTTTATCTAATGGAGGTTAAGTTAGCTTTGCCCAAGAGCAACTCAGTTTCTTCTATCAAATAACTTTTTTAAGTGGTAGCAGAAACAAATTTATGCATGTGGCATAGACTGATGCCGTGGCTTCCCATGTCCGCACGGTTAGTGTGTGCACACGTGTCTTAATGGACGTGGAATTACTTTATAGCAACATATGTTGAACCTGTTGTAAATTGTGATGTTTAACGTGGAAACATCTCGAATCCTAATTTTAGAAATAGAGACGATGTCGAGCATGGGAGTAGAGGTGGACACAGGTTTTGTGTGGGGGCGGGTATCACAGTCCCGATCTGGACGTGTGGAGATGCTTAGTGGACACGCAGATGGCATTGGGGAGGCAGTGAGGGGTCAGGACTGAAGGCGTAAACCGGCCATCATGAGCATCTAGATGGCATCGAGGGTCTGGAGACTGACTGCAGCAGGCCACCACACAGTGAGTGCGGACGGGGGCCCAAGGGCTGGTCCCCGTGGCTCTACCGCATGGGGGTTGGGGAGGAACTGTCCGGTGAGCCGGGAGGATGAATAACCGCGAGGGCATGGTGTCCGGGGAGCCGGGGGCAGAAAGCCTGTGGGACAGAGTGAGTGACTGTGAGAGGCTGCTGGTGACCCGGCGTGATCGGGACAGAGCTGAAAGCTACCGTGGCAGTGTGGCCTCTTGTCCCAGTGGCTTTGCTAAGCGTCGATTCGGTGGCGGGTACAGCGAGTGGCACGGGGTTGAGCCGCTTGGGGAGGAAGCGCATGCGCGAGTCTCAGGGTTTATGGCGAAGGAGGAGAGAGGGAGCCTGTCTGGAGGGCGAGGGCCTCGCTTTTATTTTGGTTTAACACAGGTGAAGTAAGCGACTGTAGGTGAGGGGGGCGTTTCAGGAGAGAGGAACACTTGTGGCAGGAGAGAGAGGAGGGGTGCGGCCCGCCCGGGCCTGGTGGCCGTGGGCTATGTAGCGACAGGCAGAGGGGCGGCCTCCGCGTGGAGGAAGGAGGCGGTGGTGACAGGCGACCCACGTGCTGGTGGAAGGGCGCGGGCCTGCCCTGGACACCTTCAGTTTAAAATGCCGAGGTGCGGGGAAGGAAGGGGTCTGAGCCGTTCGAGAAAAGAGCAGAAGGCGGGGAGTGGTCGCCCCGGCGTGGGCGCGCCTCCGGAGAGTGAGCTGTGCGGCGGGAAGGGGCCTTCTGCTGCGACATGGGGCACGTGACCGAGCGTGGGTGACAGGAGGGCGGCTCCCAGCTCCCTAGCATGGTGACGCCCACGCCGCTCACACCGACGCCGACATGGAAAAGCATGGCCAGGGCACTCGCCCAGTGTTCCCTGCCACTGCAGCTTCTGCCACGGGGCACGGCCCGAAGCCCTGTCACCCGTCACCCCTGCCACGGTGGGGCTGCTTGGCACGTCAGCTCTGAGCTGGAGCTTGGGTGGAGGAGGGTCGTCAGTGGATTCCCGGGCTCAGCACCTGTGGAAGGGAAGTGTGGGGGTGGGGACCGGGGAGGGAGGAAGCAGGCGGGTGGCTCTGCACCCCTGCAGGGTGGCCGCGAGCGGCCGAGCCCCTGGACTGCGCGTGCCCGCTTCCCTCGGGCGCTGGCGGGGCTGCCCCCGCAGTGCGTGTGCCCGGAGTGGGGCGCTGCCCTCGGGGGCACCAAGCTGGCGGGGGGTGGGCCTGTGCCTGCAGCCGGGAGCGCGTCACCGCGTGGGGCCTGGGGCCTGGGGCACATAGCGCCGTCCACTGCAGAAACCAGTGTGGAACCGTTGTCACTGTGGCTCAGGGGCCACATTTCAACCCGTCCTTAAGACACTCGCTTGCCGAGTCTCGGTGTGACGTCACAGGGGAACCTGTGCGATTATCTGAAAAGCCTTTCCCCGTATTGCTCCCTTCTCCAGCTATGTGTCTTTGTGAGGTCAGGTCGTGTTGAGATACTTCATCTAAATGACTTGTCCCAACCTACTAAACACGGAGCAGATCGGAGAATCCAGCTGCTTCAATTAAGACAGACTTTGAAAACATCTTGAAAAGTGTAAAACAGTGCCCCGCTACTCAGTAAAAATTTTTTGTTCCGCAAAGTAGTTATTTTTCATAAAAATATAGTTGAATGTTGTATATAACAGGTTTACTATTATTACTTAAAGTTAAATACACATTTAAAATGCCTCAGTTTTTATTTATATTATAGCAAATATCAATACTTATACATAAATAAAAACTCTCTGGGGTGTTACTAAAATCTGGAAGTGCCCAAAAAAGATGGCAAGTGTAGTAATTTTATAGGAAATGAGAACGTCCTACAATGAGATGACAGGTGTGTGCATTTAGGAACCTTAGAACACCCGCCAGGCGGGGCGGCCTCGCGGTGGTCAGCCAGTCCTCTGACGTCTGTCCCTGCTTCGCCATCTGGGGACTGGCATCAGCACGTGGCTTTGGTTTCTTGCAGAATGAGCACCGAAAGCAAAGAAGGAACATGTCCATGGAAGATTTAGTAGACGCGACCTATGTGGAACTCCGTGATCGATGAGCCATTTAAAAAGTAGAAATTGTTCAAAACATTCTCTGAACGTAGAGTAATAAATCTGGGCATTTTCAACACAGTTGCTACCGGAGTTTTAAATCTAAGTCATATAAAAATTACAACTTTGCATTGGGAGTGCAAAATGTAGTTTTAAAACTTAATTTATAGTGTAGGCATTGAATCCCCACCTCCCGGAGCTCTTCATTTTGAAGTCTTTATTAAGTTAATCAAACGTTTTCATTTCATTCTTTATTTTACATATAACATTAAAATGCCTATCAAGAAATGCCTACCCTAGAACTGTTATTAATACCAGGTTTCAGCTTTTCCTGAATAGCAGTATAACAGAGACCAATTTTTGCAACACTTATCTGTATAAAGCAAGTCTCCGGCCATGCCACCCTGAACAAGCCCGATCCTGTCTGATCTCGGAAGCTAAGCAGGGTCGGGCCTGGTTAGTACTTGGATGGGAGACTACCTAGGAGGACCAGGTGCTGTAAGCATAAAAAATAAAAAAATAAGGGATCGTAAGCTGACAAGGTCCTTGCAATCTATGAGGTCGACCAAGGGTTGCCTTGCCTAAAAAAAAAAAAAAAAAAAAAAAACAGTGGCAGCCCGTTCTCCTGACAGGAGCCACCACGTCACGTTCCCGTAGAGCTCATGGCCAAAGACAGGTGACTGTCCTGTAAGACACACTCACTTGGACCCAACAGCGAGAATCCCAGCACCCAGTTTCTGGCTGGCTCGCTTAGAGGCCTGCGCGGCCCTGGGCCCTCACTGTTTGATACAGTTTCCTTTGTTCTTTTTTTTATTGTTAGACTCTGTATTTCTGTGCCGACTTTTTTGCTCAGGCTGTTTCTCCTCGTCATATTGAAGTGGCTGTTTTCCCAGTTCTGAGTGTAGAACGGAGATGTCCGCGCTCTCTCCCCCGTCGGGGACACCAGGGCGCCCTGGTCCCGCCTCGGAGCTCGGTGTTTGCTCTCCCGACTGAGCCAGCCGAGGCCGGGGGGCCTTACAGGGCCTGCACGTCACGACCCGCCCTGGCGCAAGCAGGGCAGAGGTGGGGGGCAGGTATTGGTGTGTGGCACGGGGAGTTCCCGGAGGGGAGCATGGCGACTGCTCCCGCGGTGCAGCCACGGGGACACAGGCGCTCCGCGGGGCTCCCCCGGGGACGGAGGGCCCGCACCCTGGCCTGCTGCCCGCGCTGACGGCCGGTTCCCTCCTTCCTGTCCCAGCTGCCTTCTGGGGCCTGGCCGGAGCGGGGAGAGACCCAGACGGCTCCGTGGCGGTTCATTGCAGCTTATCATGGCTGTGAAAGTTTAGGAATGTGAGTGGAAGAGAGCATCACATGATGTCACCTCCCAGACAGGCCGGCGCACACGTCTCCCTGTTTATAAAATATACACGGACATGCGTCGTTCACTTCAGACTTGTGAGGTGACATGATATACTGCAGGAAAAATGATTTGTAACTGAAACCAATTTGTGTGTGTGTGATTTATAAAATGTATATGCATTTATATCCACGTATAGATTAAATATGCATTTTTTTCTTTTAGCCAGTGTGGGCTTATATAGTCGTTCTGCTTTTCTCTTATTTTTAATTTAACCCAATCAAGTTAAATTATAAATGTAAACCTTCATCATCATTTTTAGCAACTGCACTATAGATAAAGCATGTTGTATCTATATTTTTTATGGTAAGCTTCGCAAATCTTTCTATTTTAGTAGGAAGATATTAAAAATCAACAAGGAGTAAAAAATCTTAAAGATTATAAGGATCAATCAAAATCCTTTCCAGCTCTTTACTGCTTGATTTTAAATGGTCTTCTTTAAATCTCTTGTAACTTACAAATATATTTTGCCTAACTTTTTTCTATTCGTATTTTTTCTTTAATGACGTTTACTTTTGTCTATAATTTTTATGTAATAATTCCTTATTGATTCTAAATCATATGCGTTTTAGTGGCATTTCTCCCTCTACTTCTGGTATCTTACTTCAGAGTGAAAAAAGAATATTATTAACAGCCACAGAACTTTCAAGTCAGTTATCATAATATGAATTCCTTTAAGTTCTGGTTTTAAATTGGGATTCATTCTTCAAATTTCACTTCATCTGAAAGGAATATCAAAAGTGATCATAAAAAAGAAAAGTATAAATATATGCAAAGTTATAAAGATTTATAAAATATTCAAAATTCAGTACTTCGAAAAGTGTACTTACTAGGAGATTCTCCAGATTTTTTTTTTTTACATGCACTATTCTTCCAAAAGCTTTAAAAAACATATTAAAATGATGTTTAGATTGAAGGTGTTTTCTTCTTTTTTAAGATAAATTTCTCTTTAATGAGCATGGATATTCCATTTCTAAAATTATTTTCTATTTTCTTTTTTATTCATCCCACCAGAAGAATAAACAGAAAAGAATGTTAGCTCCTTCAAAACAGGGATAAATGCCTGGCACGTAACGGATTTATAGTGCGTATTTGTTGAGTAAACAAATATTTATGGAAATGCTGTGCCAGGTAAAAATTAGTGTCTGCCGTTGTGAACATTTTTGTTGATAATGCTCATGGATGATCCGCAGTCTGGTGTTCGGGGCAATTTCCTTCTTTTCCGTGGTCCCCAGCCTTTCATTTTACGGCTAGCCTCACTGCCAAGCCGTGCGAAGTGCCTGCGGTTGAGGCGCGGGTGCATGAGGGGTGCTCGGGCACCCCGGGGCCGTGGGCCTCGGAGGGGGACGTCCTGGGGCATCCTGGGGCGTGGGCTCTTGACCCGGGGACCGTAGATGGTCTGCAAGGTGTCAGGAGCTGATGCGGGGGTGGGAGGGTGGTTCCTCTGTTACTCTGAAAATGTCTTTGTGGAAAAAAATAGTTTTCAGTGCCAGATTATATTGTTAGTGTTTCACTGCAGACTTCTGATGTGGCAGATGAAGTCACCTTTCCATGTGCCGGTCTGGGCAGCAAACTGTAGCTCGTGTTCTTAGTCCCCGGGTACCCGTGTCTCGTATGCCACCAACTTTAGAGGAGAAATGACAGGAACGCTTTTCAACATGCCCAAATTTCCCTTGGGCAGGGGAGTTCGGCTACGTGTGAATTCCACGTACAGGAAATAAGCAGGGGTCCCTTCTGGCAAATTCCACCGTGCTCATTAAATTCCTCAACCAAAACACCATGTTCCCTAAGTGCAGCGGACTTGACATTCACGTAACAAAACCTGTTCGGCTTCTAAGGTGGAGGAAGAGGAGGAGGGCGCATTTCTAAATCAGTGCATGTGAGGAGTCCAGAAACCAGCTCTAGGTCAAAATTGTTTTTCTGTTACTTAAACTGCCCATAAAGGGAAAGAAAGTTGGTTTTCAGAAGTACATCCCAGTAGAATATCTTATGCACACTGAAGTTTGAGAAACACTAAGCAAGACTAAAGGAAAAAGCAAAAGGGACGTTCACTTACAGACGTGTGGACATTCGAACTCTTCCTCCCTTCCAGTAACTTCCACATCTAGTAGCGAGTGGTGGGGAGCGGAAGGTTCCAGGATGTCAGCCCCATTCAGCGCCAGCAGTGACCTTGTTCGTACACAGCTGTTGCTCGTCATGTGTGCCTTTTAATCCACCTTGACTTGTTAGCCATGCTCATTGAATGTCTTAGATAAAAAAAATAAAAACGTACAAGCTGTTTTAACTTGAGAATCTGTTAATAAGTTTGTTCCAATGATTAAATCAAATAGTTTCATCTCCACAGAGGATAAGGACTTAAGAGTTGAAGAGCAAATGAGATATTTTGATGATGTGACTTTAGCATTGAAGACAAAATAAATGTGTTTCCTACGAGATGCTTCTTCCTAAGAATATCAGATGCAATAATCAAACCATTATAGAATAATTATAAGAAAAATATATAAGCAAGTGCATATTGATAACAATAAAAAACATTGGTGTTGTTTATCAAACACACACTACGGAACACCTGTTGTCCAAGCTTGGTGATTTTTAAAAGGTCCCGGGGTGGAGTCAGGCTGCAGCCGGTGCTGACATACAGCCTGCTTTCATTTCTCAAGCATCTGAGGGGCACGATCAATGGAATATTTTTGAAAGACAAACTGGATGGGTGAGTGTGTGTGCGTGCGTGACGATGTGCGCATGCATACATGTATATGCGTGTGTGTGTGCCGTGCATGCACTTCTGTGCGCATGCTTGTATATGTGCGTGCTTGTGTCTGTGCACACGTGTGTGTGTGCGTGTGTACACATGATTGACAGGGCAGATACTGGCTTCAGGGACCAGCTTGGAGGTGATTGGTTGGTATGCGATTTGGGACTAAACTTGGTGTTATTTGCGGAGATGGGTAATAAGTAGCAAATCAAAGAAATATTAGCAAAAAGCCAGGAACCAACAGGTCTCAGTGTCTTAGGGGACCAGGCTCAGTCCACCAGCGTCACTTTACCAGTGAACACTGCTGACAGTGACAGACGGGCACAGACAGCCCACCTCCCGGGCCACGGTACGAAGCGGCACTAGTAAGAGAGTGTTTTATGCCTGGAAACACAGGCACGTGCCTTGTTTCATCAGATCGGAGACACTGGAGTTCACCCTCACAGCACCGGTGTTCACGGTCACTTGAGGTATTTGCGTAGGTTGTGTCGTTTAGGATATTGAAAGTATTAACAGTCCCTTTTCTAGGTACCTGCACTGGAGTGAACCACAGCAGAGCCACATAGGTAGGCACGGCCACTTCAGAAGCTCTTAGAAGGTGGTCTTGAAACGCCCGTCGAGTTGTGTTTCATTCCCTCCAAAATTAACATGTATGTCTAGCTCGAAATTTGTGTTTTACCTTTATTATACAGATTTAAGAACCAAATTGTTAGAGTTCGTAAGGGGAAGCTTTGCAAAGAGCCTTCTGGTTTACTGAGAGTGAACGTCGTGCTCTGTATTTCAGAACCCGCCCCGGGTCTCTAACTCTGTCTCCCCTTCTCCTCCCCCAGATGAATCGGCTCCCAGGGAAGTCAGCAGGGTAAGTAACGTGCACGCGACTTCCGCCACCACATCCAGAAGTAGCCCTTTCGCGGGTTTTCCCAGTGCTTCGACACGTTCAGCTATTAGAAAAGCAACGACAAAAACTGCCTTCTGCAGGATATCATCTGTTAACATGGAGTAAAGCCTGTGGGGGGTCGCGGGGAGCCCAGCCAGCAGGTGTTTTGTTTGGCCCGTACATGCGTGTGGCGGTCTCTGAATCAGTTGCCAACAATTGGAAATTGAGAGACTGCGTATCAAGGTTGGATTTTTAGCTTCTCTTAAAAAACCATAAGATAAGGCAACACGGACACGGCATCCCACATGGCAGCAGTCTGCCTAGGCCACGTAGCAGAAGCCACCTCCTTCATGGCCCTCCATGCGGTAGCTTCTTCACGTGTGTTACCTGGCTTGCTCACCCCTGACCCCTGCCTTCGAGCTCACGCCCCTTCTCTTCCAGAGGACAAAAGGTGACAGCTCATGTGTGGAAGGCATGAATCCCCTCAGTACTTTCAGAAATATTAAATGAAGTGTTTTCATGCCTGAGAGAAATACTTGCTGTTAACTTTAAGGGGTTTAGCAAATTAGAAGCTTATGGGGACAGGTACTGAAGGCACTTAGCGTACTGTGTTTAACACTACAAAATTATAATTATGTGTGAAAAAGTGGTGTCTTAATTATATATCTCGTAGACAGATAAATGTTGTAAATGCGAATCAAATATTGAAAATAGTCAGATTCGCCTGTGATGCAAGCTTATATGAGATCACTCTTAAAATATAACCTAAAGAGCTGTGAAAACGTCATGTACACAGACCTGTTCCTTTATTTTTAACCATGTGAAGACTCTACAAAGTGACCAGGGTCTCTGCTGGAGACTGGAGATTTCCCTCTGCCCCTACCAACCTGGCGGACGCTTAGGCTGCCCGCGAGTGTCAGGGTCTCACGGGCGCCTTCGCGGCTGACGTCATGCTGAGAGGTCTCAGTTTTCCGGTCTGGCTGCTTTGGGGTGTATCTGGGGTGGAGGGCTCAGCCTGGGGCTCTTAAAGCTGCTGGGAGCAGCGGGAAAGGCTGAAGGCTTGTGGGTAAGAAGATTGTCAGAGTGAACTTGGGCAGAGCCGTGAGCGCTGAGGTGCCTGCAGTGGCAAAGCCGCTGTCCCCGTCCGCAGTGGTGTCACGCGTTTATCCATCGGGGCGGGAGGGCGAAAACTGCAACTTAGCAGCAGCATTCCTTTACAAAACACACTAACTGAAAGTTATCGGGGACGCCTGACCTCAGCTGAACCTGAAGATTTTGACTGTCGTTTCTGAGGGCGGTGGCGTCACCCCCGGCGCGGGTCTGCCTTGCGCCGTAGCCTGTCGACGGCAGCATTGAGCCTCCCGAGCCTGGCGTCCGCCAGCGAGGGGCTCCGTTCACCAGCCGCGGAGCCGCTCCCTGCGCCCCCAGGGCCCCGCGTCTCACGGTTTTGGTGCCATCGCACTGTGACCGCATTCGCTGTCGCAGCTTCAGACATGAGCCGGGTTCTCTGTGGGGAGAACCGCTGTATAGACAAAGGGCAGGCTTTATTGAATACGTTGCTGTATGCTCTCGTTTTGCAAAGTATTCCCCGAGACAGCTGGGATCGGATAATGGCGTCACCACACACTTGTTAAGTGCCAGCACCTGCCCCCCTGTGAGGAGAAGAGAGACAGGCAAGGACCTACCTGTGAGGTTGTTAGAAATGATGACAAAACTGTACATAGTGATTTGTCTTTGCTATTGTTTTATAAGATTGGTTTATTTTATGCCAAATTTGAAGAAAGTGCATCTCTACTTGAGAAATACTAAATATTATTAGAAATAATAAGTATTAGAAATACTAAATACCAAATAAATATGAGCCAATAACATAGGGTAGTATCGATTGCCAGAATCTTTTAAAGTTGTTTTTCTGAACATACCCCGGGTCTTGATCAGTGCTGGTTTAACTGGTACTCAGTTTGCTTTCTTAAGATAGTACCCCCTTGTTTTAGGCTGCAGTTAAGATGGAGAATGCCTGGCTCCATCTTTGATGGCCACAGGGTCCGTCTGAGCACATCCACTGTCAAAAGCCACGCTCCCTAGGGAGCCCCATCACTATCCCCCAGGCACTTCTGATTTTTGTGAGATACTTTCTCACTTAGAGCCAAACAGCTTCTCCTCAACTGCTGTGCATGAGTATAGTTTCGACTCTGGGGCAACTCAGCAAGACTCCCCCGCCCCCCGCCTCCGAGGGAGCACGCTGTGAATCGAGGGGCCGTGTCCTGTCTTTCCCCGGGAAACACACTCGCTTTGCAATGGCCGGCCCACACTGGCCTCGCCTCTGGGCCTTCACACTTGCCGTTTCCCCTTCTGGCCGATTCTCTCATTCCCTTCAGGTCCCCGCTCAAATGTCAGTTTATCATGTGAAGCCCCAGACTGCTGGACTCGTGCACTGCGCCAGTTCGTGCACTCCCAGGCCAAACCCCCTCGTGTCCCTTTATTCCGCTTTATCCTTCCATGTATTTACCATCATGCTTACCACTGTCTCGCTCACATGCGCGTGCACACACACACACACACATGTAAATATTCTTTTTGCAACTGTGCTAATGCACGACAGTCGAGCGACCGCGGCCGAGAGCTGGGGACAGGCATGCCAGGCAGTGGCACCGCGGGTGCGTGGCGCCGAGCCGGGACTGCGCGGCAGGGAGGCCGACGGGCCGGGGCTGTGAGGGAGGAGGGAGGGCGCCCAGGCCCCGAGGTCGGGGTGGGGGTGGCAGGAGGGACGTGGGGTCCCTGTCAGCTCTCTCATGGTCATTTCTTCTCACCCACTCAGCAGCATGAACTCTTTCTTTCGTTATTACTATGACTGTGGTGGTCGAAGCGGTTCCATTTCATGAGTCGCAGAGATTTCTAACGGGAAAAGGGCGGGAAGACATCTCGTTACGGGCATCTAGAAGCGAGTTGCTGGCGTGTGCCAGGTGGCCGAGTCCGTAGAGTTCTTAGGGACCGTCTTTCCCTCCAGTGCTGTACGTGTGTCCCATTACACTGTGATTTTTTCTTTCTAACTGTTGCTTCTAAAATTTCTGCATACTTATAAAGCTCTGGCACTCGCTCTTGGAATTCATTATTTTTATTGGGTTCTGTGTGAATGCTTCAACTTCGTGCGTCTAGCTTGGCAGATGATGAGCTTTCTCAGCTATTTTAAAAGTCTTCCTTTAAATTAGAATGATTCGTTTGTTCCTCGGCGCATCGGTTCCCTCCTGTGTGTCTTGTTGTCTCCGAGACCACCGGACGTCCACGTGCTCCATCGTCCTTTACCGTGCGTGGGAGCAGGCCCCCCGGACCCGCGCCGCGCCCCCCGCCGTGACCGTCCGCGGCCCGCCTCCGCTCCGTGCTCTGCGCTTCTGCTCACACTCACAGCGGCTCTTCTGAGTTGAGGTCGCTTCTGTGTTCTGGTGCTTTCACTTCCGCCAGTCTTTCTGAAGACATCAGTGACAATGCCTTATTGTTTTTCTTTAATTTCTGAGAGTGCAAAGCAGCTGCTTCGCTAAAATTAATTTTGCCTACATTAAACCTCTCACAAGGTCTAAAATTGGCTGTGTCCTGGGCATACTAGCACAGCATAATACCTTGCATATTTTTGGTAGGTTTCTCTTCTTTTCACAGTGTCGCTGTGTATGTGGAGAGGTCGTTTGTTGATTCCTTTTTTCATACTCGTTTCTCGAGAACGGCGTTGGGTCTGTTTGTAGGCAGAGTCTCCCGGTCTCGCTCGTCGTGCATGTACGTCTTGTTGGGGTTCTCTTGGGTGCACTCACTGGTGGGGGGCCGACTGGGGGCTTCAGCGGGGCCATTCGGTCTGAGGGGCCTGTGGGCGCGCTGAGTTATTAAGTAGTTGGTTGGATTATGAGTCTGGAGTTTGGGGGAATGATGTGGGTTAGAGATATGGTAGAGTTTTAGTAACATGGATGATTTAAGAGTCATTGGCATACAGATGGTACGTCATGTCCTGAGGCCGGAAGAGAGCCCTAGGAAGTGAGAGTGGTTTGAAGGACAAGAGGAAGTCCAAAGGCCAGCCTGGGCCTTGACACCGAGAAGTCCGAGATGGGAGGATGACAGAGAAGAGCGTGGGGGAGCCAGGGGCGGGCCGGTGCGGAAACTGCTGAGCACAGGGGGGTCCAGTGCTGCCCCTGCTTCAGGGGAGATGAGCCTGAGTGGTGACCTTTGGGTTTGGCAGTGTGGAAGTCGTTGGCAGCAAAATATAGACAAATGCTCTGTGCAGTTTTGCATTAAAGGGCATGAGTGAGAGAGGGAGAGGGAGAGGGAGAGGGAGAGGAAGGAAAGGTGGAAGGAAGACCAGGGGAGGGAGGGAGAGAGGGAGGACTTCCCGAGAGAATGCTAAAACACACAGGACAAAATGCGAATGGTGGGTGGTATAGAGCAGTTTACTGTATGGTTCTTGAGGTTTTCTCTAAAGTTTGAAATGATGACAAAATAAAAAGTTGCAAAAAAAAAAAAAAGATAAGAAGCAGGAAAAATTTAAATAGTGATGAGGAGATGTTTTGTAAATATTGGTGTTTATGCTGAAAGCTGAGGGCTGTTTTTACAGGTGGTTAAGTACCTATCCATCTTGTCATCTCGTCGAGTTTTGTAGTGTGTCATTACAGCCTTCAGGTACGTTGGTGACACCCGTAGAGTCACAGGCCTCAGGACTGGCGGGGAGCACCGTCTCCATCTCATTCGAGCTCCCCGTGCTCTCCTGGCGAAGTGCTCCCACTGTCCACGTTTAAACAGCTCCTCCCTTCAGTCCATCTGGGGACCTTTGTTCCCCCGCTTAGACCAGGTCTCAGCTTTCTAAACCAAGGGTTACTGTGGTATCTCAAAAGTGTCATCTCCTCTGGGTGACAGACTGGCTGTCCCCCTGTTCCTCAGCTGTGTTCCATATGTCCCGACGCAGCACAGCAAACTCGCAGGGCACATTAAAATTTCCGGGGACACCCAGCGACATCTGTCAGACAGCGTGACAGCGTTCGGTTTCCACACCAGCGTGGCCGCGTTGTCAGTCAATGTTAGAGCAGGTCAGTCCTTCCAGTGAGGTCATCGCTTTGCAAATCCGTGGTTTTGGTGGCGGTTCTGGCAAAAAGCCAGCGGCCCTGCCGTCGGTGGGGAGCGGAGAGTGAGGGTCTCGGTGCCCGGTTCGGGTGGGCACCGTCAGCTGTGCCCCCTGGGACCCACCTCACAGTGACATCTGGTGCTGAGTGCACAGTTGTGCGCGTTCCCATGGGATAAAGGCGCTGGTAGGCCGTCGCGAAGTTCAAGTTGCTTTGCAAATGCAAGTTCTCAACAACCCCGTTAATACACTGTTGTAACTTGCTGTTATGCAAGTCACGCGGGTAAAAGTTGACCTCACGGAGCGGAATCGACCCCTGAGTAAGCAGACGTGCATGAGGGGACATCTGTCTCTGTCTCTGCCTTGCCTGTCACAGTGACACTCGGGTAGCAGACTGGCCATGACACTCACAACCAAATGAGATCCTGCTCATCGTTTCGCGTTCACCTGTGTTTCTGAGTTTGACGGTGCGTTGTGGTGTCGGTGACCCACTGTGGAGATGAACCTTTACTGTTCAGAAGTTAATGTTACATTAATGTGAACGGTGATTGTAATAAAACGTTTGCTCTTATGATATTTACTTAGTTGTTACGGTAATCAAAAGAAACAGGGTAAACTGACCTGAATATAAGTTAAAGATCAGAATTCGAAGCTTAAACATGAACAAAAATTAAAGTCCTCGGCCATAGATCTTCCCAGACAGTCAGTGTTGATGCGGTTCAACCTTCTTGTTCCACACATGAGAAGACCGAAGCCCAGAGACATGGCCGAAGGAAGCTCGTGACAAACTGTCCACACCCCAGTGTATGACCCAGTTGTCATGCAAGTGTGACATTTCCTGTCCAAGAGAGATGGCGAACAGCTGCCCGTTCATCTCAGCACCGCGCATGGGTCTCGTTAGAAGGCCGCTTCTCAGGATTGCAGTCAGAGCGGGGAGCCGGCCATCTGTGACGCGGGCAGGGACGTCGTGACGCGGGCAGGGTCTCCGTGACACGGGCAGGGGCGCTGTGACGCGGGCAGGGGCGCCGTGACGCGGGCAGGGGCTCCGTGATGCGGGCAGGGGCTCCGTGACACGGGCAGGGGCGCTGTGACGTGGGCAGGGGCACCGTGACGCGGGCAGGGGCTCCATGACGCGGGCAGGGGCTCCGTGACGCGGGCAGGGTGCGCTGTGACGCCGGCAGGGACGCCTCCCCTGCGTGGCTGGGAACGCACCTCACAGCTGACGTGTCTCTCCCACAAGAGCAGGGGATGCAAAGGACAGGTCGGCTCACGAGGAGTAGAGGTCGCCTAGATTGTTGGGCACGATGGCTTTCTGGTGGCTCAGCCTAGAGGTTCGCTGTTTTCTCTGGAGTTCTTCAAAACTTGCAATAGCTCAGATAGGCTCTTGTTTACGGGTGACAGACGACGTAAGCCGTGAGACCCCGCACAGCGCTGCCATGTCTGCGGGCATCAGAATCTCAGGTGTTCGTGGTTTTTGTGTACATTGTCACTATCTGATGTCTGCACAGGGGTTGGACTTGGAAAATATCTGGAGCTGGAAAACAACTGGGTGGCGGTGGTTGGCTATTAACAAGGTAACACTTTAGCAATAAAAAGTGTCAAAATTAGGCCTGGAGGCCAGGGTTTACCGTGGTTGGATGTGCAGCAAAGCAGGTAGGACCACAGGTTAAAGGGAAGGTGACGTAGACCTCACACGTGTGGGGCACAGCTCCGGTGTCTCGCTGGTGTGGCGGAAGAGCACACGGCCCAAGACCCCGACCTGAGACCCCGACTCCGGGCTGGAGGGCGGGCGAGCGCCCCGGGCAGCAGCCGGTCAGCCTGGCGTTGAGACGGGCGTGAGAACGGCCTGTGGGCGTCTGTCTGGTGCCTCGGGGCGCTGCTCATCGCTCCACTTGTGTCCTTCTCTGTGCTGGGAGCGCTGTTCCCCAGGTGTCTGTACGTCTCACTTGTCAGCCCCGTCTAACGCGGGGACCCTTCACTGTGGGGATCGTGCCAGTTTCTGAGACTGTCCCCTCCAAATGTGCCTTTGAAAACACCACAGGGTTTGAGAACCTCCTGGGGTTCATTTTGAGACGCCGTGCACTGCACCCCGGCACCCCTCGTGTCCAGTAGCCCGCCCGGCTGAGCATGGCGGTTTAGGGTGGAGGCCCAGCCGTCCCCCAAGCTGGGTAGTGTCCCCGTCACCCAGCGCAGGTGCTGCGGGCCAGGTCGGAAGGCCCGCCTGCGGACGCGCGGCCATGGTCGGGACGCCTCCCCCAGGGGACTCGGTCTCCCGGGCCTTTACTCAAGTTCCCGGCCTGTGAGTGGAGTTTGCTGAGGCGCCCTGACCTTCTGGTGCGGTGATCGAGTCAGATTTGTGTCACCAGCCCAGAGCTTTCCTGCTGAGACAAATGAAAAAGTGGCTGCCCAGGGCACAGTGCTCGGCCAGCCAGCGCGCGAGGCCTCGGCCGGCCGAGCGTCCCATCGCAGCGCCCGCCTCGTCTCTGCATGTCATGTGTTGCCACTTGTCCCCTGCCAGGCCACGATCCCATGTTGTCACTGAATTCGGGAACCCTGTCGGGTGGCAGCAGTGGCCCGTCGTCTCTGGCCCACGGCACAGAGCTCTTCCCGCAGGCAGGAGCTTCCTG
>CM053502.1:171641249-171669917 GCA_028627145.1 Eidolon dupreanum | reverse complement strand
GGTTTTCTTAAAAATGTCATCTTCCTTGAGTACATTCCAGCATCGCATCCACTTGTAAAACTGAGTTCCATTCACTGTTTCCCGAATTGGCTCATTCATACTGAAACCAAGTATCACTGTGCGCCGCCATGCCAGAATGTGCCCCTGCCCTGCAGTTCTCGCCCCGTCCATTTACCTGGATGGCACATCCCCTCCCTCCCGCCACACCAGACTCTGAGCAAGGCGGACGGGCCCCCAGCCGGAGCCTGTGGTGTCCCAGCTCCAGCCACCGCCCTCGGCAATGTCCTTGACCGTCACCCTCCCCGCTGGGCCTTTCCTGAACACTGCAGGTGGACTTGAGCAGCTCCTGTCCGGTGCCCTGTCTGTGGCACCTCTTTTCCTCTCTAGCCCTCGTCCCCGGCCAAGAGTCTGTGTTCTCCCCATAGCGAGCTGTCTATCGTCGTCGATGCTGTCTCCAGCATCGAGCATGGCGCCTGGTCCCTGGGAGGGCCTAGTAAATGTTTGCTAAATGAACGAGTGATGGAAGAAGTAGAATAGCTAGTCACCTGGGGACTCGTCAGCAAAGTTGAAGAAATATTTCATCATGGAGAGTGGTTATGAGTGGCTTTTTAATAGAATTCTAGTTAAGCTAAAAATATTTTGTGTTAAAACCATGAGACTTTAGCTCTCTCGGTCAATTTATCTTTTTACCCAAAATTAACAGGAACAAGGGAACATTAAACTCAATTTTAAAGGGGAAATGGCAGAGAGAAATCTCGTGCATATTCGATGCTTTGTGTTTGGCGAAATAGTCAAAAGGGCGATGACCTCAGAAAATTCTCGAAATCCATTTATGCTGAAGTCCTTTGTAGTGATGTCTGCACGTGACTAATAAAAATGTGTTTCACACTTTCTCCTTAGGTCGCAACGGCAAATCTCGCCTGGGCTTCAGTAGCGATTCATCAGGTGCAGGTGAGTCTCGAGAAGGTCCCCAGGCTTCCCGAGGGGGCGGGGTCATTGGGGGGTCATCGGGGCGGGGCTGCAAGCAGCCTGGCGCTTTGCATTCGGACGGCAGAGGCTTCCTTGTTTCTGCAGTCATTATTACGCTCTTGCATTCGCCTACTCTCCGCCTCAAATAACTCGCAGTTATTTTTACGTGTTTACACATAATTGTAAATCATTCACGCAGCAAAGGCATGTGTCCTATTTTGATTTTTGTTTTACACCGAAAGCCCAGGCACGACCTCCTACTGGCCTTAGCGTTGATATGTTTATGACCCCATTTCCTACATTAAAGCATCCTCTAAACTAAATGGTATGAGAAAACACTAGTCTTAGATTGAAGATACCTGGTTCTCTTGAAAGAATGGTCTGCTCTGAAGGATCACAGGCTGCATGGCGTTTTCCCGCTAACTAGGCTTTTGAAGTTCAAGAACACAGCAGCCGTGTGACTCTGCTTCGTGTCTTCCACTTCCTTTTGTTGCTGTTTTATTGAGTCCATTTCTGCAAACTCGGGCAAAGGGGGGACTGGGTGAGAAAAGGTTTGTGTAGCTGTAGGACCCTGAGGGGCGAGGCCTTGGGGTGCAACAGTGTGGGCGCCTGGGTGCCCTGTGTGTCCACGCATGGTTTTTAAAAGCACAAAGTTGTTCTGAAGAGCGGCTCTGGGGGCAGACAGGCCGCTCCGAGGCCGGCCGCGCCGTGCGTGGCCTTGCAGCCCGGGCAGGGCCCTCCCCGCCCCCGGGCCTCGCGAGCGCGGTGCAGCCACACCTGCGCGTTTGTGGTGCTCGGACGGTAGCCAGTGCTCGGCGCATTTAAGCATCGATAAAAGTGCACTGTTATCGATATTACTATTACATTATAAACAAAGTGATCGTGTCTGCCTTTTAAAATAAAATGGGGTAAGTAGTATTCTGGAATTTTTATTTTTAAATACACAAAAGTCTCTCCTAATTGCCATTATTTTACGCCGTAGGTATGCAGAGGCCTTGCCAAGCAGACTGAATTGAATGACTTTCTCCTCGACGTGTCCAAGTAAGTGCTGGTGTCTGCGGGTGCAGTAGCTCTCACTGCTCAGTGGTGCGGTGGAGGGGCGGGCCTGGCAGTGACCGGCCACCCTGTGCCGCTGTCCCCGACCCCACCGCACGCAGCCTGGTAGGGACGGCGAGCGCATCTGTGACCACGGAGTGGCGGTCGCATCCACGTTCCCTTTGCAAACGACTGGTCCTCGTTCGTGCTCTTTCATATGTGTATTTTCTAAATAGAGTCACTAGAGCATTTTAAAGACACCAAGTATTTTTCTCTCTTTGTGTGTGTGTGTGTGTGTGTGTGTGTGTGAGAGAGAGAGAGAGAGAGAGAGAGAGAGAGAGAGAGAGAGGGAGAGAGAGAGGGAGAGAGAGAGAGAAAACTGACAGTAGAAGGAGAGGAAATGTTCATTTTTTTCCAAAAAGTTCTCTCTGGCATTTTCTACAAATGTCAGTAAATGAAAATGTATTGTTAATTACCATTATTTAAGTAGTAACGTGCAGTAGCTCAGATTTCATTTTAGAGAAAACGCCCCACTTCTCTGACCTAGAAAAAGTCCCCTGGGCCGGCGGAGGGAGCGATTCTGGGAGGCCGTGACATTCCCAGTTCACGTGGGGTTTGCCAGCACAGGGCACAGCTCCCGACCCTCGACTTAGTCCTCGAAATCTGAAAATTGGCTCAGACATGGTGACTTCATGGCCACGTCCCCCTGCCAGCCTGCGACAGGGGAGTGCACCTTCTGTCCCCGGCTTTCCGCAGGAACGTGGCCCCCGCCCGTCTCTCTGTCTCTGTCTCTCTGTCTCTCTGTCTCTGTCTCTCTGTCTCTGTCTCTGTCTCTCTGTCTCTCTGTCTCTCTCTCTCTCTCTCTCTCTCTCTCTCTCTCTCTCTGTTGCTCTCACTCTCTGCCACCGTCCTCTCGGTGGGACCCTCTGCGTGCCGAGCCTGTGGGCACTCCGGCTTTACGTGGAAGGTGTGTGTGTCACTTACCACACGTTATCTTAATTACAGGGTACACAAAACTTGCACAAACCCAAACTGAAAGCGTAGCTGCCGACAGATCTAGTCTCTTTACATGTCCTCTGTGCTACACACCGGCTTATATGCGTATGGACCGATGCATCTGTGTATCAGCTTTGCGCTCTACTGTGTAGGCCAGACACTCCGGCCCGCTTGCCGCTCGTAACAGCACGGTGTCTCACAGCGTGGGCAGTCGGCCCTCCTCATTGCGTGCTTGCTGATACTCTCAGAGGGATTCCAGTGCTTTCTTAGTATACTTAAACGACTTTTTAACTTGCCAGTTTTTCAGTGATAATTTACATTTTGACCGTATTAATGAGATTTAGCAAATTTAAATATTTTTATTTCAGATCAAAGTTCTTCATGAAAATATTAAATGTGGTGAACCCAGTTTATTCCTTCATAGTTTTCGTTAAATGCTACAAACTTTCTACATTGATACTTATCAATAAAATTATTTTATGCATTCTCTGAAATTAGAATCCTCATAATAAAGACAATGGTAAAGTTTCATTTATCTCTTTAATATTATCACTCGTTTCCACAAGATGACAAAAATCAAACAAACATATGTCTTTATGTGTTTAATTTAAGTGTAGACAAAACTGGGAAATGTAGTCAAAGTTTAATATGTTCTGTATTCTAAACAAGATTGCTTACAGGTTTTATGTCCCTTTTTTTCAGGACGTATTTTGATAACATAGTTGCAATAGATTCTCTACTTGAACACATCATGGTAGGTGCTTTTTATTTTGAAAATGATTTTATTTAACCTGCGATTCATGTTCTAATATGTGGTGGATCATTTTACTGTATTAGACATACAAGCTGTTTTAAATAGATGAAAAGGTGATACTTAGTGATCTGGAGGGGCCACCTTGATTTTTTTGTCACTTCTATTAATTTTGGAGAGTTTCGAACAACATTTTGGGAAAACGTCTTGGGAGTTTTTCATTATTTAGTGGTGAGCTATATTTTGAAAATGTATAGTTTCTTTTATAGTCTCCAAAATACCTTTGCATATAGGCTGTGTGGGGAATTCTCAACTGATGTGGAGGTCCATTCTGCTTAATTTAATCTTCTTAGTTACATCTTCATGGTTCCTGTCCTCTAGAGACTCATAGGCCGAAAGCCACACAAAATAGAGTCTTATCCATGTTTCCCTGTGTGGCTGCTTCGGTGCTGTGGTGAGACTCCCCTGACGAAGTGGCTTCCTTTAGTCAGAGCCATGTGTATGTGGACCCTAGGGGGGCCAGGGTCGCTTGGTCCCATCCACGCTCTCTCGTATGATTTGAGAAATGGACTTTGTTTCCCATTTACTTGGTCTCTCTCAAAATACACTAATCTTGTCCAGTAAGAAGTTGCCTCATCTCCTGATTTGATGACGCACACTGACTGTCGCTCTTTGATTTTATGGCAGGGAGGATGGGATGTGGTGTGGTCCCTGTCTCGTGGAGACAAAGTTTATTAAGGAATTAGAGAGTAATGTTAAAGCTTGTTACTTTCAGCATATTTTTTACATAATTAGTTATATTGATAGTTTTATTTGGACAAAAAGGAGAATTCTTGATTGCATAGTAAAAAGTAACGTATTTGATTATGACAAAATTTAAGGCATGTGTAAAACAGTGAAAAGTATGGAAAAAGAATATAAAAATGAGAATATATATGGACCAACAGAGTTTATACTAGGGGTACAGGGAGCACTTAATGACTAGACTTTGTATTATTAATAGTGCCTTTTGGAAAACATTTTTATTGAGGTCTGATTTACATACCATAGTACTCGTCCACGCAGTGTCCGATCCGGTGGATTTTGGTATAGTCACAGGTATGCACAACCATCAGCAGTCAGTTTTTGAATATTTTCACTTCCTCAGAAAGATGCTCCATTCAATCTTCCACCTTATGTCCTATCCCGTCCACCTCCCGGTCCTAAGCAACCACACATCTTTCTTTTTCCGTGGACTTACTTGTTCTAGACGTCTCACATGGGTGGAGTCATGTGCCGTGTGGCCGTTTGTGCCTGACTTCTTTCACTTAGTGTAATGTTTTCAAAGTTTATCCATGTGGTGGCGAGTCGGTACATTATTCTTTTGAATGGTCCAGTACGTCCTGTTGCATAGACATACAGACCACATCTTTTATCCGTTCGTCAGCTGATGGACGTTGGATTATTTTCACTTCGGCTAATGCGAACAGCGCTGCTGTGAGTGTTCGTGTGCGGTTTTGTTTGAACACCTGTTTCCAGGGCGTCAGGTGCACACGTGGGAGTGGGAAGGCGGGTCATCCGAGGCTTCCTCGCTCTGCTCTCTGGGGGGCGGCCTGCGTGTGCCCCGGGGCGGTCACAGCGTCTCCCTTCTCACCGGCACTGCGCGTGGGCTTGAACCTCCGCGCTGTCGCCAGCCCCGGCTGCTGTCTGACTAATAGCTGTCACCATCGTGGACGTGGAGTGCTCGCTCAATTGTCTGATGGCCGTTTCTCTAGCGACCGAGGATGTCAAACACCTTTTCGTGTGCTTATTAGCCATTCATATATCCACGCTGAAGAAATGTCTATGCCGATCCTTTGGCCACTTGGTAATTGAGCTCTGTGTCGTTTCATCACTGAGTTGTGAGAGTCCCTCGTGTATTCTGATACAGCTCCCTTATCCGATCTTTGACTGGAAGGTGTTTTCTCCCATCTGTGGGTTTTCTTTCACTTTCTCGATAGTGTCTCGAAGCGCAAAAGATGTTAATTTTGATGAAGTCCAGTTATCTATTTTTGTCTTTGTTGCTCATGCTTGTAGTGTCATATCAAGAAGTCATTGCCAAATCAGAGATGATGAAAATTTACTCTCATTTTTTTGGTAAGAGTTTCATAGCTTTAGCTTTTACATTTAGGTTTTTGATCTATGATAGTTAATCTGTATAAGGGTCCAAGTTCATTCTTCTGCATGCGGGTATCCAGTTTTACCAGCACCGTTTGTTGACCTTCAGTGGTCTTGTCGAAGAGGAGTTGAGCGTGGGCACCTGGTTTTGGTGCCAGGCCTTCGGTTCCGTTCCATCGGTCCATGGTTCTGTCCACACCGCCCCAATTACTGTCGTCGTTTTATAGAAAGTTTTGAAGTCAGGAAGTGTGAGTCCTCCTAATTTGTTCTTCTTTTTCAATATCTTTTGGCTGTTTAGGGGCCCTTGTAATTCCATATAAATTTGAGAAATCTGCTTGTTGGTTTATACAAAGAATTCAGGTGGGATTCTGGTAGGAACTGTGTTTGATTTGTAGATGAGTGTGGGGAGTGTTGCCATCTTAACAATATCAAACCTTCCAATATGTGAACATGGGATGTTTTCTCTTTTATTTAGATCGTTTTAATTTTTTTTCAATAGTATTTTGTAAATTTTAGAATATAACTATTACTCTAATTTTGGTAAAATTTATTCTGAAGTATTTTTATTTTTAATGCTGTTATAAAAGGAATTGTTTTCTTAATTTTATTTTCAGATTTTTATGAAAAATGTATGGAAGTAGAATTGGTTTTTATATTTTGATCTTTTATCCTGCAACCTTGATGAAATCATTATTCCAGTAGCTTCTTGGTAGAGTCCTTATGGTTTTCTATATACAGAATCTTGTCACCTATCACTAGTGAGAGTTTGACTTTCTCCTTTTCAATCTGGATGCCTTTTATTTGTCTTTCTTACATAGTCCTGCCTAGAACATCCCATCCAGTGTTGACTAGGGGTTGAGAGAGTGCACATCCTTGTCTTGCTACTGATCTTGGAGGAGATGTGTCCCATCTTTTAGTGTTGAATATGCTGTTTGCTGTGTTTTTTTTTTGTTTTTTTTTGTTTTTTTTGTAGATGGCCTTCATCAGATTGAGGAAGCTGTGTCCCTTCTATTTCTAGGTTTTTTGAGTGTTTTAGCCATAATTAGATTTCAGATTTTATCAACATCCATTTTCTCTGCATTTATTGAGATGATCATGTGGTTTTTGATGTTTATTCTGTTGATATGGTGTATTTCATATAAAGTGAATTTCATTACATACATACGTTTTGGACAACCATAAAGATAATCATGGGATTATTTTTCTCCTTTGTTTTCTTGCTATTGTGAATTATAACAAAAGACTTTATGATAATGAACAGTTATAAATAAAATATAATTTAAACATATTGTGATATTTGTTAATTTCCTGTTTGATTTGCTAATATTTATTTATGATGTTTTTTTTCTATTTCAAAGGAAAGTTGGTGCCTAATTTTCTTCTTTAGTATCTCTGCCAGTTTTCGGTGTCAGTGACATAGCTGGGGTTGTAAAAATAACTGGAGAAGTTCTCTCTGAACTTAGAACAGTTTAAATGGACGGGAATTATTTATTGAAGATTCTTAAACGATTTATATTTGAAATCATTTGGGGCTGATTCCTTTTATGAGGAGTAATTCTTTGATAATGTTTCAATCATCTTTATGATTCTGATTCTATTTAGACTTTTCAACTCCTAAATTCAGTTCCTTTTTTGAGAAAATTTTTTATTTCATCCACATTTTTTACAATTATTAATGTAATTATGTGCCAGAATATCAAGCACGTCACATGACCCTGGGCATCAGAGATGCAGTCTTCGCTGTATATAATCGTTAACAGTGCAGCATCACTATGATTGAATAATTCAAGATATCATGAATTTGCCAGATAGGTGGGTAATTCTTCTGTTTGCCAGCAACACAGTGCCTTTGCCTTCCTCCTGCGTCCGCGCTGTTCATCCTTCCTCAGACGTAGTTTACGGAGAGTTCTCAGGCTTGGAGCCCTCGCACGCGGTGACCGCAGGTCGCCAGACTCCCGTGAAGGGCCAGCTGCGCTTCCCGAGCCGCACTCTGCCGTGGCCAGCACGGAAAGGGGCGAGCGCGGCCGTGCCGCTCTGGAGCTTTGCTTTCGGCGGCAGGCGATGGGGCCACGCGGCCCGCGGGCTCTACCGAGTCTCCCGCACTCAGGGCTGTGGCCTTGCCCTGTGGACTCTGGAGGGGAAAGAGGCAGTTTCTGCTGTCACAGAGCCCAGGCGAGTGGGGGTGACACGTAAGCTGGAAGTTGTGACCCCCGCAGTACCCAGGATGCTCGGCCCCGGACGTGTGAGGCGCAGCCAGTGCTGAGTGGACGCGCTCGGCGGGGACCGTGACAACGGCCTGGCCGCTGATGTCGTTATATCTGTAAGGCGGTCTCACGTGACATCATCTAGTTAATTCTGACCACAAAGCGCCTGTGTCCCTCTGCATCGGCTTTGCGATGCCGATTATTGTCTGAGAATTAGTTCTTTTTCTCTAAGGAATGATTCCACATCTGTCTTGCAGAGGGTTGAGATTGCCAGAATCCTCAGTATAAGTAAATAACGGTATTTACAACATGACTGCAGTCCCAACCCACCGTGGACAGTGGCATCTCTTAGAATTTAAAGAAATCCTTGTTGAAGGCAATTGAGAAACAAAGAACGAGGAAATAAATAGACACACTTTTCGTTCAGAGATGGGAAAGCATATTTGTTATGAGAGCCTAGTCCACTGAGCAGCGAGGATGAGTTCAAGTACTCGACCGGCCATTTCCTAGACACGTTACTGCTCTGTGCCTCAGTTTCCCTGATACTGTGTCATGTGAAGATGACATTTTTCCTGACTTAATATCGTTATCGTGAAGATTGAATGAATGCACATAACGTGTATAAAAAACATCTGGCACCTGCTGAACTCTTAGTAATTGTTACATGTTAATGCAACAAATAAAATGCAGTTAGGGTAAATGGGAACATTGTGTCTCATTCATATTTTTTATACCTGGTATGTCACTCAGCAGCCGGTCAGACTGGAAACCGGAAACCACCCCAAGAGCAGAGGGAGCCTCAGCCCAGCGCCCCGGCAGGGCCTGGCGGGGTCTGGAAGGGGGCCTGGGGGCAGAAGGACTTGGGGGTCAAGCTGCCGGCTGCTTCCCAGCCCTTGGGCAGTGTCATGGTTCGCTTGCCCCGTGAATGGGGCACGGAACTGCCCAGGGCCACCTCCTCACACGTTTAGAACAAGGACGTGTGCTGTCTGGGGTCTGTGATGGCGTCTTAGGGGGCTCCAGTATCCGCGATTCGGGGATCCAGGGCCCCCACTGATGCCAAGGGTCCCCTGGTGCAGTTATGTTTTGGGGGAGTCAAAATTATCCATGCGTTTTCGACTGGGTGGGGGGCTGGCTCAGGGCTCACCTGCATTTGCGCATCCGGCACCGTGACCTTGGTTGATTGGCAGCTGTTTATTCATTCATGTAGGCGTCGCTGATGCTACTACGTTATCAACGACGCATGTTTGCTGTGTCCATAGACCTGTATTCAGTGTAATGCTAATTTCCCACCCAATTGAGAGCACAGAATTTTATTTATTCACTTACTTACTTACTCATTTTAATATTTATTTTAACGTTTCTGTCTGATGACGTTTGCCCGTCAGCCCAGGGCTTCTCACCGGCCTCCTCTCATTCCATTGCTCATTTGCAGATCTACGCGAAAAACCTGGTGAACGCCGACCGCTGCGCCCTGTTCCAGGTGGACCACAAGAACAAGGAGCTGTACTCGGACCTGTTCGACATCGGAGAGGAGAAGGAGGGGAGGCCCATCTTCAAGAAGACCAAAGAGATCAGGTACAGCGGAAGTAGAGTCCCGCTCGCTGCCGCCGCAGCGCACAGGTGCCCGCTCGCCCTCTCTCTGGGCCTGTTCGCAGGTATGCTGACGGAACTTGTCACACTGTGATATCATTCCCACCAGGACCCGCCTCCTGAAGGTAGTGCTTCTGGGAATGACATTGCAGTGCCAGCGAAACCGCGCCTAGGAAGCGTTAGCGTCACTCCTGGAAACGCCGTCTTCCGGAGGCGGTCCTTTTGGAAATCATGGTGGAAAACCTTACTAGTGCCCCCAGGTAGGTAAAGGTGCACCTCGCTGGAGTGCGCAGGGTTTCCCGTGCCTAGGAGCAGGGCGTGCGTAGGACAGTCTGCCCCCCCACCCCACCCCGCACCCCAGCCCACTGGGGCCGCTGCGGACGTGGGCCCGGTAGAGCCGGTGACACCAACACGCGGTTGTGTGGCTGAGCAGCTGCTTTAATCAGTCGTGTGACACTTGTGTCTCAAAACGAAAGCCCTGTTTGTTCCATAAGTGGCACCTTTGGTCACATAAATGAACAGAGTGGAGCTTGTTCTGCTGGTTGAGGCATGGTGGCTCCGTCATGTCACATCTGAACACCTACAAAGGGCACGGCCACACGACCTTTAAGAATCTAGGTTAACGTTCAAATATCGAGTTTATTTTTGAGACATTTGCATTCCTCTTCCTTTTTGTCTTTGAACTTTTTCCACATGATACTATGAAGTGGTTTGGGTGTCGTCACCCTAAAGTCCCTCTTCCTTACCAGTGAAGAACCGCAGTTCCTCTGGGCGCCCGTCGCGGAGGGAGCTCAGCAGGTGGGAAGGAACCGGGGTCACCACGTCCTCCCGCGGGGCACTCGCCCCCGCGCCACATCCTAGGGCCGGGAGCCTGCATCCCACGCTCGTAGCTCGACTCCGAGGTGCTAGTCAGTTTTCTTGTCCTTGTTATGTTTTTGGTCGGTTGGTTTCTTCGGACCTCAGTAAGTCAGTGTGGATATAGTCACTTAGGGAAAGTCGTTTCTGTCGCCGAGGGTCCCAGTGCCCCTGCCAGTTCTGGCGACGATCTTGTTTTGAGGATGAAACGGGGAGCCTGTTCCCACGAGCACGTGAGACACGGTGAGGGGACGTGGCTCCTGGTTGCTCTCCGAGCTGCCTGGTCTCTGTGAGGGCCACCGCTCAGTCACGGCCTCCCCTGGCCAGGGACGGCAGCACGGAGGAGAGTGAGCGGGCACAGCCGGGCGCACCCCGGGCCGAGAAGGCTAGCACGGGGCATGCAGTGGCATCCGACGTTCTTTGCCCGTGGCAGGCTGCGTCTTTGCCTTCATACCCACAGCTGATTTTATGCAGTGTCGGGGTCAGTTTTTGGTGTTTTAAGTGTTTGTATCAATTCTCTTTCAAATTCTCCTTAGGGAAAAATCATTAGGGTAGAGCTTTATTTTAATAATGGTTTTCTCCTGCAGTGTTGAAAATGTCATACTATGAAAGCTATTTTGCAGCTATTGAAATCTGTAGATGTTGTGGATTTTAGACATTCTTTTTAACTGAATTTCAAAACGAGTGCACGACTAATGATATTGTAATGAGAAAACTTCATAAATTTGAGGATGCATTTATAATATAAAATGCTGATACTAGATATCAAAACATAATTAAGTAGATTCACATAATGCTTGTGTTTTGACTGTTTTCAAATTTAACAAAGAAGTAAAAAAATACTAGAAGTTGTAAATCGTGTTATTTTTATACAATATTTGTATTGCAAATGCCTTAAAATTCCCGTCCTGTATAGTATCTCAAGATCAGACATAGCATGTGACTCTGGTTGCGTGTGTGGTTGAAGGTGTGATCTGGTCACACATGTGGTAGAAGGTGTGACTGGTCACGTGTGTGGTAGAAGGTGTGGCTGCGTGTGTAGTTAAGTGTGACAGGGGGGTGTGGTAGAAGGTGTGACTGCATATAATTAGGTGTGACTCTGCATGTGTCGTGGAAGGTGTGACTCTGGCTGAGTGTGTGGTAGAAAGTGTGACTGGGTGTGTGTGGTAGAAGGTGTGACTGCATGTGTAGTTAGGTGTGACTGTGTGTGTAGTTAGGTGTGACTGCGTATGCTGTAGAAAGTGTCACTGTTTGCATGTGTGGTAGAAGGTGTGAATGGTTGTGTGTGGTAGAAGGTATGACTGGTTGCATGGGTTGTAGAAGGTGTGACTGGTTGCGTGTGTGGTAGAAGGTGTGACTGCGTGTGTAGTAGATGTGACTGCGTGTGTGGTAGAAGGTGTGACTGCTTGTGTAGTAGGTGTGACTGAGTGTGTGGTAGGAGGCATGACTGGTTGCGTGTGGTAGAAGGTGTGACCGCATGTGTAGTAGGTGTGACTGCATGTGTAGTAGATGTGACTGCGTGTGTGGTAGAAGGTGTGACTGCTTGTGTAGTAGGTGTGACTGAGTGTGTGGTAGGAGGCATGACTGGTTGCGTGTGGTAGAAGGTGTGACCGCGTGTGTAGTAGGTGTGACTGTGTGTGTGGTAAGGGGTGTGACTGGGTGTGTGTGTGAGAGAAGGCGCGTTGGCGTACACCTGCATTTGTGTTTTCCTTGTGCCACTGACACTTCAGGAGTTTTAGCAAGTTGCTGAACACATAATGGGTGTCAGTTCACACCACAGTAAGAAGTAATTGAGAAAATTTATGTTGAAGCATCTTGTAAATTATAAGGTACTTTGCAAATACAAGGGGTTATTATTGGTCAGAGCGGGAGAATGCTAGTTCAATTTCAATTTGTGATCCATTATAATTTACTATGTTGTGAATTATATTTTAAAACGAGGTTCTCAAGCGATTACCGTGCAGTGTTTTTCTGCTTTACATTTGCATGTATTATAATAGTAAGATGATTTAGAATGTGTAAATGAAAAGTTAATACAAGCATTTAAAATGCAGCAGTGTTTTTTCATTCAGTATTTGGTGGTAGCAAAGTGTTGCGAATTATTTCACACACCTGTATGTTAAGTACCATGTTCCTCTCTCTGTTTTGTATGTGCAGATTTTCCATTGAGAAAGGAATTGCCGGTCAAGTGGCGAGAACGGGGGAAGTGCTGAACATCCCAGATGCCTACGCGGACCCGCGCTTCAACAGGTGAAATTCGGCCTGCGCCCGGGGCTGCCCTTCCTGCACCGCCGCCTGGAGCCTCTGGGTGGCGCCCGTTCGCGCCCGGCTCGGCGGTTCCTTCCTGCTCAGCTCTCTGCGCTACTTTCCTGGGAGCAGCGCGGTGACCAGTACTCACTCGGTTTTCAGATATTTACAGAATGACGGGTGCTCAACCATGCGTGATAGTCAGCTACAGATGTTTAAAATACTATAAAAGCAACTAAAAAGCACGAGTTTAAGTATATAAAGCTGCTTCTTTTCGTTATAGTGTCATCATTTTGTTCTGACAGTTTCTCTACTGAACCATATTCTAAAAGGCTACATAACACGTAGTGATGAAAATACCTGCATTTTGTTTTTACCAATTGGAAATGGTTTATTAAATTGTGGCATATTCATAAGAGGAAGATAATTAAGTTAAAATGATAGATGAGTTCAAAAATAATGGTGAATGAAAAAGTAAGATGCAGAAAGAGACGTGAAATAGTATGCCGTTTACGCAAACTTTTAAAATGCTCAGGATATATATTATTTATTCAACAAGTTGATGTAATATTGATAGAAACCCAGCAAGAATGTATGTGCTCTACATTTATGTGATTGGAGGGGAGAAGAGCATTGGGCTGGGAGGCCACACAGGGGCCACCACACCCCAGCTTATCGTTAATGTTTGAATTCTTTCTAGAAGAAAGGAAGAGATTGGAAGCTAGTGTGATGGCTAACATTTGTGGAACAGTTCTGCCATTTATTTGTTCTAGAGTGACCTGGATTGTTACTTCATGTCTCTGAGCCTTAATTTTCTTATCGTTAAAATGGGAACGATGATGCCTGTTTTGTAGTTTTTGTTTTTAAGATTAGACATGATATTCATAAAATGTCAGCTTTACCTGACACACAAAAGTAGGAACTCAAAAGGTTGCAGCTTTTATCCGATATTATTAAAGGTGGGTTAGATGGCTTATAAAAATTTTGTTTTGAGTTTCTTTTGAGAACTGGAAGCCAAATTATATAAACATGGTTTTAATAAATCTCTAGAAATTGAGTATCAAGACTGATGCTATGACCATTGAGGAGTAAGAGTCTAGACAGTTTGACCACAGTATGCGGGTAATTCACATGTTTGCTTTATTTTAAGGAGCAATTGAATAACATCGGTAATAGGAAGTTTTATCAGGTATTGGATTAATGTCAAGTATATAGAACTCTTATATAAGCACAGCTATAGACTAGTAATGTTTTATCAATAAGGAGTATGCTGACAATCTCAGTTTGTTTGTTTTTTAAAGAAAACTAACTTGTTTTAGAGCTTACATATTGAAAACATTTACATATCCTTATATGAAACCTTTATATAAAAATAGGCCAACTATTAACATGAAAGGAAAGTGACAGATTGCAAGAAAATATTTACACAATGTTATCTGACAAAATACTTTTATCTAAAATATGTAAACAGCTTTTCCAACATAACAAGTGAGATAACCCCATTTAATAAACATGGCACAAGATTTTAGCAGTTCATAGAGAAAAGACACGAATGGCCTTTACACACGTGACGAGACGTTTGACGTGAGGGAGAGGCAGACTGGACAGACAGGTCCCTTTGCACACCAGCCTGAATGGCTAACGTTTTAAAAGACTGACATGAGCAAGGGTGGGCAAGGGCGTGCGGAAACTGGGGTGCACATACTATGTGATGGGAGTATATAATGGTGCAGCCACTTGGAAAACAGTTTTGCAGTTTCTCGTAAATTTAAGCGTACACTGACTGTACTCAGCCAGCCTCGCTCTTAGGTATCTCTAAGAAAAATGATAATGTCCATCAACACAAAGATGTACACGCACGTCTTCAAAGTAGCATTATTCATAATTATTCATAAACTGGCTGTTAGCAAATAATGATGTCCATTAACTGGTGAATAGATAAATGAGATGCAGTATATCCATGTCGTGGGATACCGCTCAGCAGCCAGACACAGGCAGCAGCATGAAAATGCTCCCCAAAACATTCCTCTAGGGGAGAGAGGCCGGACACCGAAGACTACTGTCTGACGAGCCACTTTTGGTTGTATGGCTGCTTCTGTGGAACCGAATCTTATTTTCAAAAACTGTTTCCTCTAAATCAGAGTCAGCAGACCTTTTCTGTGAAGGATCAAGCAGTAGTACTTCTGTCTTTATGGGCCTTAACGTCTTTGTCACAGGGTGACAAAGGCACAGTCATGTCCTGTTAAAACCCTCTCTAAACACAGGAGTGGGCTGCCGTGGCCTGGGCAGAGTGTGCTGACCCCTGCTCTGAGTTTTAATTGATAATTCCCCTTCTTGTTTGTTAAGCAAGTTGCATCTTTCACTGATGTAACCACATTCAAAGGAACATCTTATTTTACCAAGTTTATGATATTTTTCTCTGAAGTCCACAGTTTGTGATTTCATGGTAATTAATACTGGATACTTAAAACTGAACAATAACCTGAAGGCTTCCCAGACACTGTTCTGAAAAACTCTCTTGAAAACAGAACAGCGTTGTCTAGAAAATTTTTGAAAAGGTTTTAATAAAACACTTTCAAATGTCACATCGTCCTTGGATTTTGAAGCTAACGGTTCCATTATAGTTATTTGTAGTAGAAGCACGTGAATTGCGAAACGGAGTCGGGATTTGTGATGGCACGTGTGGGTGATCTTCTCCCTTTCTGTTTTTCCATTTGTGTTGTTGTTTGTGCCTGAACCTCCCCCCCCACAGGGAAGTGGACTTGTACACAGGCTACACCACCCGCAACATCCTGTGCATGCCCATCGTGAGTCGAGGGAGCGTGATCGGGGTGGTGCAGATGGTGAACAAAATCAGTGGCAGTGCCTTCTCCAAAACGGATGAAAACAACTTCAAAATGTTTGCCGTCTTTTGTGCTTTAGCCTTACACTGTGCCAACGTAAGTCATAATCGTTCAGGACCTTTCTTACTACTCAGTTTTAAAACCTTAAAGTAGTTTGTTTTTTTTCCATTTAAGTTTCCTTCGTAAACCAGAAACAGTGATTCCTGGTGGCACATTGGGAAATGCCTTAAAATGCCTTGGAAGACATAAAAATTTAACATTTTTCATTTACTTGAAAGTGTGAATTTGTTAAAAAGAAAAATGAAGTTAAAGGGTAAGATGTTCAGGCATAAGGTTTATATTTCACAGGATCATACAGAAATGAGTAAGGAAAATGTTTTCTGAACCGTAGCTGTTGGTCACACGTACTGCGTTTGAGATTGTCGTTTGAGATTGTCGTACGGAAGAGTAATGACTTATATTTAATGCCAGCCAGGAAAGGTTCTTTGCGAGGAGAAGCGAGGTGACTGATTGGTGCCCTTGTCACAGGTATCACTCACGTAACCCTCATAGTGGTCCTCGCCCATTTCCTGAGTGATAAAACAAGCTTCTCTTTATTTTATGACGTCTCACTTGAAAGCAGTTATCACCTTTCTGTTATGCTTTCATATTTTAAATAAGATGAGCGTTTCATATTCTTTAAGTTCTAGTCACCCTTTAGTGGCGTCACTGGAATTTTGAAGTTAGGTGGAATTTTGTTAACCTCTGTATCAAGCTCAGCCACTGTGAATGGTGGTTACCACCTGATGGTTTAGTGGTCACCTTTCTGGACATGGAGCCGAGTCCACAGGACGAACCTGTAACCAGTGGAAACCACTGAGCGACGACTAGGAGCAAAATCGGCGAAACTCATGCTCCCGTGACTAGAGGTCACCCCCGGCAGTTCAGCTAGTGCTGTTATTTAGTGGAAGTGCCCACCCCCTGTGGGGGGCCCGGTCATGGGGTATTTACTGTCACTTAGCTCATCAGAAATAAACTAATATAGTCGTCAAATATATCCTGCTTTAGACCTTAAAAGTTGCAGAGAATGTAATTTCCGGTAGTCTAAATACTGATTTTCTTATTTTTATTTATTTTTATTTTTTTTAAATACCAGTTTATTATTATTTTTTTCATACTATATATACATAATTTTTTTTAACGTTTTATTTTTTTATTTCCCCCCTCCCTTCTGGTCACCACTAGTCCATTGTCCATGTCCATGAGTCTCTATTTGTCCTGTTCATTGTCGCATTTAGGTTTATATCCCACATATGTGCTATCATATGATTTTCAACCTTTTCTCCCTGGCTTATTTCGCTTAGCATGACTATCTCGAGGTCCATCCATGTTGTCGCAAATGGCAGTATTTCATCTCTTCTTACGGCTGCGTCATATTCCATTGTATATATGTACCACAGCTTCTTTAGCCAGATTTTCTTATTTTTAAAAGTGAATCCGGTGGAATCTAAGCACTGTAGCTACCGGATATCCGCGTAGTCCATTCAAAACGACTAGAAAACGTAGTATCGCTCTTCTCTCTCCGAACTTGTACTTCTGTTACCCTGCAAAGGTTTATTCTTATGTATTTATATGTTAAAGTATTTTGTTAATTACCCAAAAATAATGTTCTAAACCAAACATTTGTAATGAGTGTTATAAATTAATTTTGGGTTGTGGTTAGTATCTATCGTATTAGTATATTATATGAGCCTTATTAGTATATGTGTGTTCTAAGCAAGCATGTTATGAAATTTTGATAAATGTCTAAAATGAAAAGCATGAATTATTGG
This sequence comes from Eidolon dupreanum, assembly GCA_028627145.1. NCBI lineage: Eukaryota > Metazoa > Chordata > Mammalia > Chiroptera > Pteropodidae > Eidolon > Eidolon dupreanum. The sequence continues at coordinate 171,652,480 of CM053502.1, read as the reverse complement.
AAACTATTATTTCTCAATGAGATGGCTGTGGCTTAAAACAAAAATAGTTGCGATACCCATTCATAGGTTTCACCCTATTGGTAGAGTAAAACTAAGTTTTTTACACTTTCTATTTTGAAATAATTTAAAATAATTTCAGACAGAAAGCAAAGTTGCAAAAGTAGTGCAAGGAACTCCGTAGACGTTTCCCCGTGCCCCCAGCAGTGAGTGTGTTGTCATTTTTGCTGTGATAGTCTTTCTCCTCTGTCTCTCATCCTGGAGACCAGCTTTCTCTGATGTGTTTGCGAATATGTTTCAGACAGCATCTCATAACCACTAAATACTTCAGTTCGTATTTTCCAGAAACAAGGATATTATCTTCTTTTTCCACTGCATAGTTTATAGAAGCAAGAAATTCTCCTTAGTGCTGTAGTGCTTTGTTAGGGCTGCCATAGCAAATACCGCAGCCCTGGTGGCCCAGTCAGCGGTCCCCAGTCTTTGTGGCTCCTGTGAGAATCTGATGCCCGGTGATCTGAGGCGGAGCTGAGGCGGGGATGCTGGCGCTGGGGAGCATCTGCAGATACAGATGGAGCTCCGCTCGCTCGCCCTCTGCTCACCTGCTCCGCGGCCCAGTTCCGAACAGGCCACAGACTGGTACTGGCCTGCAGCCCGGGGGTTGGGGACCCCTGGTTTACACAAGAGAAAGTTTATTTTCTGCATTTCTGGCAACTGGAAGTCCAAGGTCAAGGCATAGGTTGGTTTGATTTCTTCCGAGGCCGTTCTCCGTGGCTCGTGGATGTCTTCAGGAGGCACACGCTGGTGGCGGGAACTTTGGTCACTCAGCTGAGGTGCCGCCCACTAGCTTTCCCCAGCGACGCGTCCACCTTCCCCTCACTGTTTGTGAAGGGAGTTTGCACGTGAGTCTTCACGTCCATTTTCTTTCTCTGTCTCTCTGAGGTTTATATCTATACCTCAGGTCGAACATCCCAGAATCCCTCTAGTCATCTCATTTCCATCTCCGGAACTCTGTCTTCGACGTGGAGAAAGTCGGCCCCCACGGCTCAGCGTCGACCTCGTGCCCACTTGCCCCTTCATGTTTAAGGAAGCCGTAGACTTGCTTTTACTCATAAGTGGGTGGGAGCGGGGGAGTTCTGTCCTGGCAGTGTTTCTGAAATTGAGCTTCACATGCGCCGAGATGCCCAAAAGTCCTGAAAGTTCCATCACCAAAAATGAGTGGCCTGTTAGCCGGAAATTTACTGAGGCCGATTTCTTTACTATTTTATGAGAGCCTTAGAACACACTGCTGGACCTCATTAATGCCAGTATTTTAAGTCGTCCATTTGTTGTAAGAGGTTTTTGCATCAGAGCAATTTGAGAAGGGGTTATTTTGAGATGTCAGGTGGGCAAAACTCATTTTTAGGTGAGAGTATGTGTGAGAGTTGAGGAGGGAGAAATTGAGCCCCCGTGAAGGCCGATCGTGTGTTTCCAAGGTCACGTACGTGTCCATTTAAGCACGCTGAGTTCCCGGGGGAGTCGTCCGGGGACTCAAGGCTCTTCTGAGCCCCTGACCATGGCGTTGTCACACTTGGATTCGATCCTGCTTAGGCGTTTATAGCAAACCACATGCTAAACTAAAGTGATAAATAGCACTCCTGAAAAGTCACGAGTGAGTTGGTAGGCATCCTATTTTACATTGATTATTTTAGGTAAATTATTTAAGGCGAATTAGTGGAATTGGCTTATACTGGAAATGGCTTGCAGTTTTTCTCAGCACCCTGACTTCTGCCCTCCAGCAGTGGAGGGTGGCGCACATGCCAGCGTCGTGCCGGGTGGTCGCCTGGCTGCCCGCCCTGGACGGGCCGCTGTCCTGCCCCCGCGTTCGGGCCGCCTCGAGGGCGCACGTTGGAACCTGTGCAGTGAAGTTCAGCTCTCCGTGGAGTTCGTTCCCTTTTTTTTGTTTTTACCCCACAGTATTTTTTTCTCCTCTTTAAAGCTTAAAGAAATTACATCGTTTGGACAGTTTTCCAACTCAAAAACAGAGTGACCGCCTCCTCGCGCTCAGCCCGCGTTCGTGTGGCCTGTCCCCTCCACTTCCCCGGCCTTCGGCCCGGGGTTGGCCCGGGAGCCGGCGCGTTTCCAGATGGCGCCAGCTCCCGCGTGTCCCTAACGTGGCCCCGCTGGCCTTGCGGAAGGGCGAGCGTCCTTCCGCGTGTGAAAGGGGCAGCCCCGCGTCGCGCCAGCCTTCCCCGTTGGAGGTGGCGGTTCCCGGAGCTCCGGGCTGGGGGCCGCGCCCCGAGCGCCCCTTCGCGACGTGTCTTGAGCAGGTTTCCTTCGCTACCACGAGCCTTTTCCGCGGAGCGTTACAGGAAGATGAAGAAAAACACCTTTCAGCGAGCATCGTCCCGAGCAGCTCCTCACGTCCGCAGGCTCCCTGCCTCTGCTTAGCGTCCTCGTTTCCGGAGAACATACGTAAATATTTAGGAAGATGGTAAATGTGAAAAAGGTTTGTGCAGAAATGCCGCCATTAATCGCTGGCTGTGTTTAAGTCAGATCAAGCGTGTTAGCGCTGGGAAATTCAGAATAACTCGGCTCTTGAACAAATGGCTGCATCCTCAGTAAGATCGTGCTTCCGGCGTGAGAGTCGCGTCTCGTCCCGAGCGTGATCGTGGTGCGGGGCATTTTGCTGTCGTCCGGCTCAGCCACCTCGTTGGATCAGGAGGCCCGTCCAGGAGACAAGGCGCGTGGCCGTGTGGACGCTCACGATGCCATCCGCAGTCCCGTGAGATCACACCCTCTTCCTGCCTTGACGGGCCAGATCTCTGGTCCGCGTCTCCGTTTTGTTTTTGGCAGATGGTTGACAGTTCTGTCAGTGGAAAGGTAACCGCTTAAAAGCACTGAAACAGTCTTTTAAAACTGAAACAGTCAACTCATTGATCCTAACTGGAAGTCATGAGTTTGTAAAGTGACGATAGAAGGGATGATTACCTTACAGGATGCTTGTGAGATTTACATGGAATCACGCACTCACAGATGTGAGATTTACATGGAATCACGCACTCACAGATGTGAGATTTACATGGAATCACGCACTCACAGATGTGAGATTTACATGGAATCACGCACTCACAGACCGCCGGCCACGCCCTCGGCGCTCCGTGACGTTAAGACTGCAGTGTTAGTTTGGTGCCTGATGTGGTCCTTCAGCGACGGCTTTCCCGTAGAATCGCAGCCTCCCAGGTCGCACTGACTGACAGAAAGACCCAGCGGGGCCTGTCGACCGCTGACCCCCACCAGCATTGACCCCCGCCAGCATCCACGGTGTCGGCTCGCGTGGAAAGCTGAACGAGTCACTGCTTTTCCAGATGCGCTCATTCTATGCAGGGAGCCCTTCGAAAACAGATGTCCGCAAGTACTTTCATTGTTGTGTGGCTTTCTCCCTGAAATCTATGTCCCATGCACCAGTGAACACACGCCTTTAAAAAGACTGAGCAGAAATGTCATGATAACTTTCCTGAGGTTTATCAGTATACATAACATACAGTAAGCTACAACTGTTCAGGGAGTGTACCGTCAGACGAGGGTGTCTGCCCACCCTCCCCACCCGTGAGGCCACCACCACCGTCAGGATGTCACTCCCCAGTTTTCTCGTGCCCCTCTGTGGTTCCATCCTCGTGACCCCCGTCATTGTCATGCTCCCCAGTCTGAGGAGAACACTGATCTGCTTTCTGTCACTCTAAATTGCTTTGCATTTTCTAGAATTATTTCATATAAGTGGAGTCATAAAATCAGTATTCCTTTCTCTCCGACTCCTTTCACTCAGCATAATTATTTTGAGGTTCATCCATGGCGTCACACGTATAAATAGTTCACCCCTTTTTTCACTGAGCCGTGTTCCATTGTATGGGTTTGCCGTGATCTGTTTCGTCACCTCCTGATGCATATTTGAGTTACTTCTAGTTTTTGGCTACTAATGAAGCCGCAGCGAGCCCCGTGCACAGGTCCTCGTGTGGACGTGTGCTCTCGTGTCCCCGGGTGAATGCGGAGCTGCGGGAAGCTGGCATGGTCGGGAGTGTTTGCCTGTTTCGGGAGCCTTCCGACTGCTCTCCACGCCGGCCGTGCCCTGTTAGTCCCCGGCCGCACGTGTGTGTCCCGGTCGCTCCACGTCTACCATCTCTGTGTCTTCTCCGGTGAAGCGTCCTCGTGAATTATTTGCCCATTTTTTTTGTTTGTGATTATTTGCTTTCTCATCATGGAGTTTTGATAGTTCTTCATGTGTTCTAGATGCAGATAGGCTACTTGCAAATACTGGCTCCCGGCGTCTGGCCTGCCTTGCTTCTGTCCGGAGTGGTTTTAGTTCTGGGGATGTCCAGTGTGTGCCTTGTCCCTTTATGATGGTGCTGTCAGCGTGGTAGCAAAGACTGTCTTCTGTTTTCTTCCACAGTTTTGCACTTTTAGGTTTTACATCTAGATCTCTGATTCTTTCTGAGTAGTTTTATATGTGATGCAGGGTAAGGACTAGAATTTGTTCATTCGTTCATGCATTCATTTTGCCCGTGGGTCTCCATCCTTCCAGCAGCATTCGTTGCAAAAAGTCTCCTCTCTCCACAGTCTGGACTCCGCATCCTCGCCGAACATCCGCCGCCATCTGCGTTTAGGACTGTCATGTCCTCTCGATGAACCGACCCCTTTTCTTTCGAAATGACCTTCTTCATTCCTGGTAATAGTTGGCTCTGGAAGCTCTTAACCGATGTTAATACCAACACCCTAGCTTTCTTTTTACTGGTGTTAAATGGTATATCTTTTCCACCCTTTTACCCTATTTGTGTCTTTCTCTTTAAAGTAGGATTCTTGTAAACAGCATAAGTTAGATCTTTTTTTTATTCAATCTGACAATTTTTGCCTTTTAATCAGGATATTTACACCGTGCATATTTTATGTTTAGGTATAAATTAACCATCGTTTTATTTGTTTTTTGTTTGTTCCATCTTTTCTTTATTTCTTTTTATATCCATTTCTTCCTTTAAAATTGAATTTTTTTTTTTATGATTTTATTTTATGAAACAGATTTCAACTGATTAAAATTTTCCAGGAAAAGCTTCATTAGTTTTGAACCTGTTTGATAATAAATATTCAGTCGATTACTTTTCAGGATTAACTGATTGACATCAGGGAAAATGGAAATGTATCTGAATTTCAACCAAAAATATTAGTGGTTGGGGAACTGAAGTATCAGTGGATGTTTTAGAGCAGCCGGGATACCCTTCGTTTCATTCGGATCCATGTGCTTTTTGGCACGAGGTAGACTACACTGGACCCGACACAAACGTCACCATCTCACGAAGGTTACAGGAACAACGTGACAGTCGATAACATAAATTTAATTACTGTGTTTTCTTTTTAAAATATATAATTGTTTAGTAAGAACAAAAAGTCTTATTCGGTAAGTAGACATTTTAAGAATATATATTTTATTTCTCTAAAATTTTATTTTAGTTTGCGTTTTTGATTATTAAGCAGTGTACATTTATTGGGCCCATGTCTCCAAAATTCTTTTAGTGACAGAGGACTTGACCGTCAAACATTTTAGAGAATCCCTGGACTAGAGGACTTTGAGATCACCAGGAATTAAGCTAAATATTTTAAAAAGGAGACACAGAATAAAATACCTTGACTCTTGACTCAGTCCCTGTCGTATTCCCTTCAGCCTGATACTCCCTCCCAGTGCCCTGCAGCGGGAATATGAGAGCAAGGCACAGCAGATGAATACGCAGCCATCTCGCTGCTCCGAGGTGTCCGATGAGACTTTTTAAACAGAAATAGAATTTAAAGAACTGTCTGTTTTGTATCTTCAGGACCACACGTGTAGGCATCTTCAACGTACGTGGAAACGGGAGCAATGGGCAGTAACTGTCGTCACTGCATAGCAACAAGTAGTGTCCTAGTCCTGACCCTTTTACACCAAATTCTGACCTTTACGTGTTGGCCGGGTTCGCCTTCCAGATGTACCACAGGATCCGCCACTCCGAGTGCATCTACCGCGTGACCATGGAGAAGCTGTCCTACCACAGCATCTGCACGGCGGAGGAGTGGCAGGGCCTCATGCGCTTCAACCTCCCAGGCCGGCTCTGCAAGGAGATCGAGCTGTGAGTGCGCGCCTCGGGTGGGGGACAGTGCGCCTCGGGGGACAGCGCGCCTGAGGACGAGGACGGCGCGCCTCGGGGCGGGGGACCGCGCTCCAAGCCCGGGGACGCTGAGGCAGTACGGGTGCCCTGTTTCACATGTGGTTCCGTGATGCCATTTTACCCCTGCAGTGACTCCAAATCTTACAGCACAACTTGGAATTAAAGACCAAAGGCTTTTACAACAGATTACATAATCCTTAAAAAAAAAAAAAGCAGCTGAGCACAATTTTGAAATGAGTTAACCTGAATGTTAGCTTTTCTCATTAGTCTTATGCACAGTTCACACCAGGTGATATTTAATATCGAAAATGGCATTTAACATAATCTATCTAAAAGTTTTCATTTTCTATAAATTTAAATTTACCAATTAAATTTGAGCTTAGTAGTAATGAGTTCCATTTTCACTTTGTTCTCTAATCCTTGCTAATACACGCCATTGCTGGTGGTGGAAACTGGTGAATGGCGCGCCCGTCGCGAGTGCAAGCCAGCGCTGTTTAACTGCCTGGAAAATCCTCGCGAGTGACCCCGAGCTCACAGCGGCCCTACTCTCGGGGAGATGGTGGTGTTGACTTGATTAAACGAGAGGCCGTCAGACCCAAGTGGCAGTAATGCCCTGGAGGCCTAGGAGGCAAACCAAAACGTGAGCCCGTGAAGGCCTCCGGGTCAGGACGCGGGCGCTGCGGACGGCCCGTCACGCACAGCCAGCGAGGCTGCAAGCTGCCGCCGTCGTCACTCCCTCCCTCTGCCCCTGCACCTGCTCCGTGCGTCTGTCCCTGGGCCCTGTGCGGCAGCCCTTCCGGCCCCCCACCCCCACCCCACCGGCCTGGCACTGCCCTGCTGGAATTCACTTTCCCTCAAACTCTTAAAACTTTTAATATGCCTCAGTTTATCTTTTAACTCTCGTGATTTAAAAAGAAATACGTATGTTTGGTCTTTTAGCTGGCTTCTGGCACAGAGCCCCCAGCCACCCGTGTAATCTGAGTGACAGGCGTGAGGGGTGTCTTCTGTCGTTCATAATAAACATCTCTCAGCTACACGAGTGTTCAGTTCACATCAGTGAGCGACTCTCGGAGGACGGGGTCCCGGGGCCAGAGAACCAGCCGTGTAATTGGAGTGTTGACCTTTTCCGCTGCACCCAGGACCTTCGGGGAGGGGAGAAGGGCTGGGGGCTGCGTCAGTCCTCTGAGGCTGGTGTTACTGCTCCTGCTGTGTGACGAAGCCTTCAGAAAAAGCCTAAACGGGTTCGGAGGGCTTGGGACTGCGGACAGTCGATGCCCCGGGAGGACAGTGGCCCGGGGGTGTGGAAGCTCTGTGCCCCGCGCCCACCCTCGCCCTAGGCGTCTCTTCCTCAGTTGCGTCCTTTACTGTAAACCGGACGCGATAGGAAAAGTGCCTCCCTGAGTTCTGTGAGCTGCTGTAGGGGGTTGTCAGACCTGAGGAGGGGTCGTGGGACCCCTGCTTTCCCACCGGCCATCAGAAATCCGGTGGCCTGGACTCGCCTCTGAAGTGGGGGGCAGGCTTGTGGGCCTGTGGCAGGCCCCGGTGGCTGGCAGTGACCTGAACTACAGGACGTCAGGCTGGAGAAGTGCTGGGTGCGGGAAACACGCGTGGGTGTCACAGGGTTGTAGCTGGAGGAACACGCTTTCTGTGAGTGCTGACCGCCCTGTTTATCAATGCGGTCAACGAAATCAGCAGATGAAAAATAGCTAATAACTTTGGATGTTTATATTTGTGAAAATTTTTTCTGGCTTTAAGTAGGAGATAGAATAATTTTCAACTCAAAAATTTTTTTGATAAGGTTTCCTCCTAATCCACATGTTGTGTTATGTACGTGTAATATTCATAATGGGAGATTTTTTGTACATTTTCATTGTTCCGGTAACAACTACAACAGCCTTTTTTACAGATTGTTTTTTAAAAACTTAAGCAATGGCTTAAATATTGGACTAAGTTCTTAAGAGAATGGGTGGCATTTCCTTCTGGAAAACTTTAACCACGACAGCGATGTAGCCAGGAGGGCAGAGACAGAGCTGGCCGAACTCCCCGTGCGTTTTAGTTTCTGGACAGACGGTGAAATTACCGTCTTTACTCACGAGGTTCATTCTAGGCTCACACTAATGCTACGTAGGAATAATCTGTGCTTTCTTTTCATTTCAGGTTCCACTTTGACATCGGTCCTTTTGAAAACATGTGGCCTGGAATTTTTGTCTACATGGTCCATCGGTCCTGTGGGACATCCTGGTATGAATGAGCTAAAATTTCCTTTTTAAACTGTTGAGTGACATGACCTCTTCCTCTCCCTACCTATATCACTCGCCACTTTCTTGCTTGATGATAATCTTAAAATAGGTCGTATATAAATAATTTTTTTTGTAAATATTTAAATTAAAAAAGGCTACTGTTGTCGGACAAATCCATAGCCTTTTCGTCTTTCCCTTAGAAGCTGCCGTGCTCTTTGGCAACATGGCTGTCCCTTGGCAAACGTATACACCTCACCAGGTGGTAATAAAAGTATAGCCAAAGTACCAGTGCTTAGGTTGCCCAACTGAAAGAGATAGGGGTTAGTACTCTCCATAATCACATGCTGTTTTAGAGTGAGCTTTGGAACGCGCACATACATTTTTGTGTCAACTCTCGATGTACTTTGTATATCAGTTAGAGTAGGTGTGAAAGAAATGAGTCTGCTGTTCGAAGCCTGGCGAGTCACTGTCATCTGCTTGCCGACTCATTGCATACCTCCCCGCTCACGCCCGCCTGCCCTGGAGGCCTGCCGGGGCTTCATTGCTGATCTGTTCCGGGTTAAATGCAGACTCAAAATGCAAGGAATAATTTGCTTTCTTTCCCTTTTACTCATTTAGTCGTTAAGTGGCTCATAAAGCCTCTTAGATTCTCTGGAATTAAGTTGTCACTCCTTTCCTATTGAGTTCTGGGTCTTAGATCTAGTTGGTACATTTAGAAATTGCTGTTTTAAGAGGATGCACACAGGACAACTAATCCAGTTATTCCTTAGATAGCAGTTGGCCAGTTGAAACTCTGAAAGTAACATACCTTATATTTTAAGGTCATTTGGAAATTTTTGGAGGAGAAAATATAGGTTGCATATTTTTAGAAATTATTTGAACTCCCCTCTCTGGTATGTCAAAAAGCCCTGTTTTATAATGATGCTCTTTTGTTTTAAGTGGCTTTAAATTCATTGAGAGAGTTGGTAAGGACTTAAATAAATTTGAATACACGATAATATGAAATAACTATATCGTGTAATGACAATACGTGCCGTTTCTTTCATGTCCCATGGCAGAATATCGTCATTGGCCACTTCCTAATTTGATTCCCATAATTATTTGGATTCATTTTGAAAGGATACTCACTCACCTGGACAGTCCTCTTGATAAACAGAAACACACACACACACACACACACATACAGAAACACGTATGTATTTGTAGGTGATGAGTCTGAATGTGCTTTTTGGGACACATTAGTTCCAAATACTGTTCAGCAGTTCGGGACTGTGTTGTGGGTCGAGTTCTGTGGGATGCAGGCTGTGCGTGCATGCAGGGAGGGTGATGGGAGGTAACCATGGCAAACAGCCGCATTCCTGTCCCAGGCCTTGCTGCCTGGTGGGCCAGTCGGCCTGTCATGGTAGAGGACAGTGAAGTGTCCGCTGCCCTGACGGGCTGCGGGAGGTGCTGAGCGAGGCGCCTGGACGCTCGTGGTCAGGTGTGCACGGCAAGGACGCGTGTGTCTCACCCAGAGCCCTCCCGGGGTGTGGCGGTCCTCCGCCGCTTTCCGCCGTGACGACGTCTCTCCCACACAGCTTCGAGCTCGAAAAGCTGTGCCGCTTCATCATGTCGGTGAAGAAGAACTACAGGCGGGTCCCGTACCACAACTGGAAGCACGCGGTCACCGTGGCGCACTGCATGTTCGCCATCCTGCAGAGCAGCCGCGGGCTCTTCACCGACCTGGAGGTACCTGCTCTGGGCCCATTCGTGACACGGTGTGCGAGCTGTCCCGGGACAGACTTAGGTTCAGAAAGCAACAAGCACGTTTTGGAGGTGGCGGCCCCCCAGCGCTGAGCGTGTTACCGTGCGTGAGGAACATAGATGCGGAAATCCCAACTCCGCTAAGTGTTTGTCGCCGTCCTTCCCCGACGCAGACTTCTCCCGAAGGGTGCGAGCGGAGTGAGCGCTGCTCTCCCCCGGGACAGGCCCTGCTCCGCAAAGCCGGGTGTCAGGCGCCGTTGGGACGACAGCGTCTGGGGTCTCCGTGTGGGGGAGCCAGGCTCGGGGGGCTCTCGCTGGTGCACCTGCCTCTACCTGCCTGTACCCAGAGTCGGTTACCTGCCGACAGCTCCCCAGACCTGGGGCTGTCAAAGCCCTTCCTCCGACGCCCGCCCAGGGCTGGGCCGCCCACAGCCAGGCACGCCCCCGCCCCGCCTGGCCCCGATGCCTGTGAAAGCCACTTCCAGTCTTGTCCTCTCTGTGAGCACAGCGTCCTGCTTTGGGGGACAGCTAACTGTAGAGAAGGGAGCTGTCCTGTCATCTTTCTGTCCTCTCTCGGGGGCCCCAGCCACCTTCCTGACCCCAACTCTCAGGGGCTCCCTGCAGGACAGCTCCAGCAACTCCCCGCACACCCCTCAGCTCCCAGAGCCTCCGGGCCCTCCCTCCCTCACCCCACCTCACTGCTGCACCCCACCACTCCCACGCCCACCCGACCCCTATTTGGGACCTGACCTGCCTCCTGCTAACACCTTTCAGCCTGCTATTTCATTTTATATAATTTGCCGTTTTGCACTTTCTGTATGACTTCTTGTCACATGTATTGTTTATAATAACAATAACTTTGTTTAAATTTGACAGCAGATTTTTGAATGGAGGACAGAAACTGTCTGCACAGGTTTGCTTTGTCAGTAGTAATTGCTTGGGACATCTGCTTTAATTTTATACCATGTCTGATTGTCCCCAGAGTTGAGCAGGAAAATTCAAGAATCATTTGACTCCCAAGTTCATAAGCAGGAAAGCAAGTTAGAGCATTTGGCATTTCAGAGATTCCTAGGGAGGTTGCCGTGTT
>CM053502.1:171624927-171640749 GCA_028627145.1 Eidolon dupreanum | reverse complement strand
TTTTTTTTTTTTTTACTAAAATAGATTACATCAGTTTGAATGATTTCAATGTCATGAAGTAATTATTCATAAATAGAATAATAGCTTTTCTCATGTCCTCTTTCTGTACAAATGAATCTACTGTTGAGCAAACGTACAGGGTACTTGTTCCTTCAGAAGCCCACAGCCAGAAATAAACATGCTCCCTTCAAACACAAACGCGGGGGGAACCACCTCGTCAGAAACAGGTAGAGGTCCCCTGTCACTGTAAGGGGTCTGATGTCCACACAGCCGCTGTTCGTGGTCATGGGAAGGGCACCCGCAAGTCTCCTCAGTGTCTTTAAAGTTGTCTCTGCCCCGTGGGAGACATCCTACCCTTCTGACGTGGCCTTACGGAGGGCAAGGTGGAAGGACAGGTGATCTAATTAGGCAAACGGGCGAAAGGAAGCGGACCCTCGCGCCCCAGCACCCGAGACGTGGCTGACAGGGACAGCAGGGTCTCCCAGACGGCCAGCTCCGCCGCGTGGGGAGCACGATGCCATCAGAAGCGCTGCCCCCCAAGTGCAAGAGGGGGGGTGCCCTTCACATCTGTCCACCCTGGACGGGACGGCGCAGGACGCCGCCCACACCGGGCCTGGCCGTGGGCCGGCGAGGGGGACTGCGGCGTGGGTGGCAGAGGGTCCCTGGTCCCTGAGACGCGTTAGGATTTAGACCTGGCTGGAAACAACACCGTTTCACTCGTTACACACTTCTGTATCTTTCCTGACAGTTTGTCTTTTAAGTTACATAATTTGCTTCATGGAAATGGCGTTAAAATGTGTGAAGATGCTCTAGCCAGTGCTCAGCATCGTCAGGTTTAGGCGTCGTGTGGGGCAGCACGCGTCGCTGGGCCGAATCCGCGAAGACCGCGAGGGCGACGTCACTGCGATGTCACAGAGAACTCCGGCTGAATTCTCTGAGCGGTTTTTATTTTTCCTCGAGAGGATCGATCAGGCCAAACCACATTTGTAGGTCAGACCTGGAACACGTGGTCACAGCTGCAGAGCAGCCGACAGGCGGAGGGGAGGGCACTGTGGCCGGTCCGGAGCCCACGCGCCTGGCACTGTGGACGGGGCGTCTCGCTGCGGTCACCTCGGCCCCCACTGCGGGCGGGGGGAGGGGAGTAAGAGGGGGTCCTCGCACCGTGTGCACCTCGGGATCCCCTTCTGCGAGATGAAAGGGTTGGACTGACTTTCTCTTCAAAGTTTCCTCCCATCCCAAATCTCCGAAATCCCACGACAATGAGAAGCCAGCCGGGGGCTGTGGAGCCGGCCGGCGGGTGCGGCGGTAACGTCGGACTTGGTTTCTCCAGGGTCCCGAGGCGGCAGGAGCATCTGACCTGAGGGAGCCGGGCGGGGAGTGGCCGGTGCTGTCACAGTCGCGGCAGCGCTGCCTGTCCTGTCCGCGCTGGGCGCTGCCGCGTCCCCTCCGTGTGGTGAAAGCTCCCCCGGCCCCGGCCGGGAAGTGCCGGAGCCTCGTGTGCCTCTTATGGGGACGCAGATGCCGTGCTGTGCTGACCGGCTTTTCCGCTGCCGTGTTCTAGGGACCGTGTCATCGGCCTGATGATGACTGCCTGTGATCTGTGCTCTGTGACGAAGCTGTGGCCAGTTACAAAACTGACAGCAAACGACATCTACGCGGAATTCTGGGCTGAGGTATGTCCTTGATTTTTGGATGACTATAGATAATGATAAGAAGTAGGGAAAAAATTGAAGATATATCAAATGTATGGATGATTTTAGCAATATATTAGTTCACGTTACTATTTATTTCAGAAAAACTATGGTGACTCACATACGATGAAGAACTTAGCGTTTACACAGACTCAAAGTGAGAACATTCTGTCACATCAGACTTGAACATGTGTGTAAATTCTCTGCTCTCAACCAAAAGAATGTAGGAACTTCTTCGCTGGACAGAAGTGTAGCATTTTTCCTTATTTAATAGTTAATCTCTTGTTCATTCATTCATGTATCATTGCTGGTCACGTACTTAGAGCAGGCACTAAAGTGGTTTGAGCTCTGTCATGACCTCTGTGTGCCTGCAGTTAGAAATTCTAGAGAATAGTGATTTTGTAGCACAGATGTGTAAGGTTATGTAAATAGGCCAAATGGTTTAACAGCACATTATGAGTCTTGTAGACTGCAGGATAGTAATTCACGATACACCTGACATGCGAAGCAAACATGTAAATTACTTGCACTGACACTTTTTCTTAACTGAGATACCTACATTATCAGAAACTTGTGTTTTACTCCTCAATTTTCTTTCTGAATTGTCCGTAAGTAGAATACAGTTCTTTTGCTCAGATTAATCCACAAATACCTAGATCCCTGCATATTAAAAAATTATGAAATAGCACAAACTACAAACCCTTTGGGCACCTCACACAGTTTGAAGAAGTCAGAGCAGATCCGGAGGGCGGCGGTCCGGGTTCTGATGATTCAGGCCGTGTGTCCTACCCACACAGAGGATGTGCGTGAAAAGTGAAAACCAGCACGATGCGGTTGGAGTTTGGTAGGGGTGGTTATAGCGTTGAACGGGTCAAGCCGAGGAGTTTCTATCATGTGACATGTTTACCGCAGGCCTTGAGTTGATTACACTCAGGGTGTCGCTTCTCCAGAATGCCTTATGCGTGTGTGTGCATACTCTTGGGCGGGTTTTTTATTTGTGTGTGTGTGTGTGTGTGTGTGCATATGCATGTGTGTGCATGTGTGTGTGTGCGCGTGCGTGTGCATCTGCAAGAACCTAGTTAACTCCAGACCCAGTTAAAAGCTGCTTGTTTTAGATGCACGTGTCTGAACTGTGATTTTTGACTTGATTATCAGAGTCCACTTAATCTGCATTCGTGTCTAAAAGGAACAGCCTGGAGTACATTCTGTAAAGACCACGTAAGAAAATGGTCTGAGCCAGCTTCCTGATCTGCACGTCACTTTATATAACTATTGTATTTTATACTTTAACGACTCTGTATTTTAAAACATGAATCGAAACGTGGCACATGTGTGTTGTGTGCTCGTCCCCTTGCTGCCCCTCGCTGGCCGAACGGCCCGCGTGGTCGGCTCAGCTCCCAGCGCGCTTCTACATGGCGTCGCTGAGGCCGTCATGGCCCGTGGATGGATGGATGCGACCCCCCAGCCCTGCCGGTGGACCTGGTAGATACCTGAGAAGCCAGGTCTTGTCCCCGCCCCACCCCCCGCCTCAGGTGCGATGGCCCCAGGGGCCCAGTCTCTCCGCGTCACGTTGCCTGCGGGTAAACCCTGCCTCGGGGCTGAGGACGGGCCTCGGCCGGCCTTCTCACTCACCGCGGGCCTCAGCCACCACCTTCGCCAGGCAGGGACGGCTCTAACTGATGACATCGGCACCCTGCTCTCGGTCCTGTCCCCGTGCTGTCGTGATGCAGACAGACGCCCTGGGCCCGCTCTGCAACGCCCGCGGCCTCTCCAGGCACAGCCCGTGTCCCGGGCCCTGGACTTCTCGATGCAGGTCCTCTAGTTGTCATCAAGGTCTTTGGCTGTCCCCTGCAGTTTCGTCTCTGGAGCACCCTCCCTCGCCCCCCTGCACCCCTTCTTCCCAAGCTTCAGACTGGGTCGGGGTCTCCGTTGTAACCATGTTACACAGGACACGGGTGTTTGCTTTGAGCATTTAGCCTCGTTTGTAAGGATACGTTCAAACAGTCGTTTATTTAAAATCTTTGTACTTACTGGACTTGCTGAATCCTTGAGAGCAAGGGGCCTGGTTAGTTTCACTCATTTATTATAGAAAAGAAACCAGTTTGAGAACCACTGATCTTGATAGTTAAGTGATAACTAATATAAAAGCTAATCTTTAGCGCCTGTACGTAAAATTCCTAGTGAGGGTTTTAACGTGTAATGATTCGTTTCTAGACCCTGTCTCAGCAGATCTAGGATGTTTTTAGTTCTGTACTGCTGATTTCTGAAAACAAACCTAATTAAAATACTAAAATAATAAATATGAGGGAAGAGTGACGTATTAGGGGGAATTAAGAAATGTTAAGGAAGAAGATTTTAACCATCTGTAACCTTAACAAATAGAATAAGATAAATTTTAAAATCTATAAAATGAGGTAATAAGATCTGGCTCATTGTATTAAATGAAGATTAATGAAATAATATGTATGAGTCACTTAGCCCAGAGCCTGCAGCTTAGTAAATCTTTAGTGAACTTCCATAGTTCTGACCTTGATGGAGATTCACAGCCAGTTACACTGTACCTTCACGAACGTGTCTTAGCAGACTTGTTTGTTATCTATCTATCAGAATTCCTCTCCAAAGCCTAGCTTCACCCAGGTCAATGCACACGAAAAATTATTTGAAAAGGGAGTCTGAAAAGAGCCTTGAGGTTATTCCATGTTTTTATTTTTTATGTTTCTTGTTTTCATTGTTTACTGTGTCTCCTCTTATATAACTTCTAACTTCTGCAAAATGAAACGAAGAGATGGCTGGGTTTCTGATAATTTGGTGCAAGAGAACATCAGAATTAAAAACAATGATACAATGAGTTTTTTAGTATTTTGACTTTTTGGGATGTCAGTCACCAAAACATGATTCATTTTGAAGACAATTCATGAGTAGAGGGAATACCGTAATGTTATAACTGTTTATAAGTTGAAAAAGCATGATTTCCCCCACTTATTTCAGGGTGATGAAATGAAGAAATTGGGAATACAGCCTATCCCTATGATGGACAGAGATAAGAAGGATGAGGTCCCACAAGGCCAGGTACGAATTACGCAGTAAAGTCAAATCGTTTAAGGTGACCGTAAAATCATAGCAGTAAAAAGCATGTTGCCGTCTTATGTTTTATGGACAGTGGGTGGGCCACGCCAGGTCCAGTGATTAATGCAGAAACTAGTGATTTACCTTTGAGGGGCCGAGAGTTGGAAAGCACATGGCCCTGTGTGCGTCCGTCAGCACTGGGTGCGCCTGCACGACCTGCACATGCGAAGGCGCCCTGGCCCAGCCGACTGCGGAGCCGGGCGGGGCCAGCTGCAGCTTCTGCTCCCGTTCCCAAGGCTGCAGTCCGACCGTGGAAACCCGGGAGCGTGGCCGTGCTGTGGGCTGGGAGCAGTTAGTGGTCAGAGGGTCGAACCCAGACCCACTCCCCTCCCTGTCCCCTTAGAGGGAGTTGGGACACCCTGAGGCGCAACTAGCCCGGCCGTAGCTGCCTCCTATGGACGTGATTACAGTAACAGGCATTCTTTTCCAACTTGAATTAGGGGGTGGACGTATTTGAATTGTTAATATTTTTAACAAACAGAAAACTTTTTTTTTTCATTGAAAACATGAAGGTATTTTTTTGGAGCGCAAGACAGATTTTGATTGGCTTCACTTTTCCTAACAAATGATGCATAGTATTTTAGTACATTCTGAGTTTTGTCTCACCATAAATGGACATTAATTATTCTCTTTCAGGTCTTCACTACATAACTTATGTTAGTAGTTTAATGTTAGTTTTCCCGTGCGGTGTGATGAACTTCTTACATTATGGCCTTTTTAAACTACCGATGTCATAATAAGGAAGTTAGTTATGGAGAGAGAATTATAATATAAGGTTCAGGGTAGAAATAATTTCAGAAGATTCACCGATTGGTGGTGGTTTTGGCTAAATTCTCAGGTTTCCCTGGCTTCTTTGAAGTGCACGCGTTAACTGTTCGTGCACTCAGGCGCTGTGCGCACGGCAGGCTCCTCCATGTCCCATGTCCTCCGAGAATGGCTTCCCACGTCCTCATTGTCCTCAGCCAGCTTCCCACGGGAGGTGCGACGCTCTTCCCCTGTGAGCGTGCGGCTGGCGTGCCTGGCACGCGCGCAACGTGTGCTTTTTGCAGCCTCTTTGCTCCTTAACAGTGTCCGTGCAACTTCCCGATGCGCGTGGTCGCCAGGACCGTGTTTCCTGTCCGCTGTCTGCGCTTCATGCCCTACCGTGCGAGGCTCTGCCCTCCTGAGATTGTGCAAACGTGCGCCGTGTGTCCGTCCTCTCTCTGCTGGGGATGGATGCTGTTTTATGGTTTAAGACGGGGATCTAACAGTATTTTTTTCTAGACAGTGAAACAGTCACCCCAACATAATGCACGGTGTAGCTGAAAATGTCGGTGTCAACGCTGGTTTGTGTTATTTAATTAAGAAAATACTTTTTTTGGGCCCAAATTCCAGATCCATTTGCAGTATGAGAGAGTTTTAAATCGAATACTTCTGTCATCAGCTAATTTTTTACCAACTACAATTCCTTCTAAATTGTGATTACTGTGAAATTATTTTTTGGCACAATAATAAAATACTCCGCTTTCCCATAAGCGCTCTCTTTCCCGAGACCTTCTGCTCCTTGACATCTGCTAAGTGTTAAATCGAGAAAGTCCCTGCCTGAGCCAGACAGAGGGACATTGGGCATGGTTCTGTCATGACCTTCGCAGAGGAGAAAGCAGGGAAGCCCCACACAAACTTGACCCTTCTGTACCCGTTAGCACGGCTCATTGACGTTCAGGTTTTTCAAAGGGATTGGTCGGCAAGGTTTGGGGGTCACCTCGTCCGGGGAGTCAGATCCTCCTGTCCGTGTCGTGAGCCCTGGGGCGGTTCTTAGTGGCTCGTGGTCAGGCAGAGATTTCACGCCCCGCCTGCGGTGGGCCAGTCGGAGCCGGCACTGTTTCTGTGCCCCGTGGCCCAGAACTCCTAACAGGATGCCCTTTAACATACTTTTCAAAGTGCCACAGATGGAAAACTGGAATTGGACATAGTGAGAGAACTGTCACCCGAGAGAACTCAAAGCCAGTGAGATTTGTGGCAGGTCAGAACAAGGAGCGAGGGGCGATGAAGGGAATCTCAGGAGACCAGATCAGAGTCCGGAGCCCAGCAGGTCAAACAGCGACATGTCCCATGGCACTTGTGAACCGTGGCTTGGACAGGGTCTCCGTGGGGCGGGGTGGCGGGTTTGAGCGTGGGGTGTCTGCGTGGAGCACTGACCTTGACCGGAGACGCGTGCGTGGCGTGAACTACACCTTGCTCGTCTGCAAACGCCCTCGCTGGGTGTTGCCCTTGGGTTCCGGGAGGCTTGTTTACGTTTTAAGCTTCATGTGCTTTGCTCCGGGGTCGCCAGTCGGGGCGCCCCGCGGGGGCGCCCACGCTGCACAGCTGGGCGTTCCGTTCCGTAGTCGGGCCCGAGCCGCACACGCGCGAGACGGGCTCTAGAGCTGCTAACGTGCCGTGTGTTTCTTGTCGGTGGCTCCGGGGACAGCTCGGCTTCTACAACGCGGTGGCCATCCCCTGCTACACCACGCTCACCCAGATCTTCCCGCCCACCGAGCCGCTCCTGAAGGCCTGCAGGTACGTGGCGGCGCGTGGCGGGGCGGCCCGCGGCCTCGGTGTCGTCTGCGCACGGAGCCGTTCACTCACCGAGAAGGAGCAAGTTCTGTCCTCGTGTTTAATGACTCAGAGATCGCCACCCGCTACTGTGTTTAAAACACAGGGCGGCGTTGTCTGTTCGGGGTGCTTGTAGGGGGAGGGGCCCCCTTAAGTCACAGTTTCTTGGTTACATGGAAGAGAGGGACCTTGAACAGGGTCTTCTTTCTCTTGGAGTTTTATTTTCCTCCCAAAAGACATCGAAACCACCTGTTACCTGTCCCGGCTTTGGATGTCTGTCCAGCCGTCCATCGCCGTTGTGGGGGGCTGGCCTCAGTTAAAACGTCTCGGGGTTTTTAAAGGTTTTTATCTCACTGTGACAAGCAGGCCCCGCTGGGGACAGGGAGGGTGGCAGGTGGCGTGGCCCGCGTGAGTCGATTTCCTGCGGGGAGCTGGCCTCCGGGGGCCAGGGCGGACGCCCAGGCTGCGGTCACGCTGCCCAGTGTCCTCGCCCCTCCTGCGGAGCCCGCCTGGTGCTCGGCATGGCCCATGTGCCCTTCCCTCTTCCGGTCACCCTTCCCCCTGGGTAAGACGTGGCCTGTCCCCAGCCTCGCTTGCCCTTCTGCCCTTGTGCTCTGGCGCTGGTGGGGCGAGATCCTGTGCTGGTTCGAGGCTCTTCTGGGGACGCCGAGCTGAGGTGTCCGGGCCGGGGCCACACCAGAAGGCAGCCTGGCCCCGCACGCGGGTCCCCAGCAGAGCCGGAAGGCAGCCCGCACCGCCTCGCTCGCTCACGCCCAGGACGGGGCGGCTGAGTGTGGCGACACAGCCCGGGCGTCCTCCCCGACGTCTCTGTCACCATCTCTCTCTATCCCCAGGGACAACCTCAGCCAGTGGGAGAAGGTGCTCCGAGGGGAGGAGACGGCCGTTTGGATCTCGTCCCAGCCGGTGGACCCGGGGACCTCTGAGAAGCTGCCCTTGAAGATCGATGACTGAGGCCGCTGAGGGACTGTCCCCTGCGTCGCCCGCCCCTCCGCAGACGCTCGCCTTGCTTCTCTGACTTCTCTTCCTTTTGTTTTGTGGGAAACCTACACCTGGTGACCGGATGCAGGCCTCTTCGAGAAAGTCACCCCAAGTAAACCTGCCAGTCTCATCGGCGTGCATCACGGGCCGGGACCAGAAGCCACCTGTCCGTGTGACTCCACCTGACTTGCGAACTGGCCTTTCCTGACAGGCTGCTGTCGCCGAGGCCCCCTGGGAACGGGCACGGGCGGTGCAGAGGGCGCGCGCCCGCAGCGTCTGTCTGCTGGGGTCTAAAGGGTTCTGTGATGGTGTACGTGGCTCCAACACCGTGTCGCTTCCATGTTGCTGGTTATAAATGGGAATTTCTGCAGATCGCTCTTGTGGCTGTTCATGGTGACCCCTTGTGAGCAGACGGCCTCGGGCCAATTATCGAGGTTACAGCGCAAGACGTGTCTCGGCGATCAGTGACAGAAAGCGGCCAGATTCTCGTTCAGAGCTCCGTGGGTTCCGTGTCGGGGTCTAAGGTGTGTGCCTCGCGTTTGTGTGTAAGGGCTGGGGTAAGTGACTGGAACAGCGAAGGAAGGAAGCGGACCTGTCCCGTCGAGCAGCTGCAGGAAGCATCGAGACAGATCTCAGACGCCCACGTATCAGTTCAGATGTCAAAGGATATTTAAAAAAATTCATTGCGGTCTTGGCATATTTAATAAACACTTACATAAAGAACAAAATAAAAGCAAGGCATATGAAGTTTTTTAATGGACAAGTCTCATGGATATAAAATGTGAATTTTTAATAATGATTTCTTTATACTTTCACTCTGTGTCATTGCAAAAGTAGATTCACATTCAGAATGAAAGGTTTATTCTACAAATTATTTCATTAAAATAACATACATTTCTCGTAAAGTCTAATTAAACCACGAAGTCTAAGTCTTCTGTAATGTTTACTTCACCCTGCCGCATCACCCCCCACCCGCCTCCTCCCCTGTGCTGCTCAGTCACGGCTCGTGTGCCTACTGTCCACGACCGAGGACCGCGCAGGCCTGTCGCAGGTCACTTCTGTTCTCTCGACTTCGCTCCAGATCCAAAATCTACAAAGAAGCCTGTGGTTTGGAGCGTTGCTTCTGTATATTTTTTGGTAGGCAGTATTACTCCACAGCGTTACCGTTTTGAGAAAATACATGAAAGTAATTGTCTGGACCCCTGCCTGCAGGCTGATAAGCCAGTCACTTCCGGTGCATATCAGTGCTGTGACGATAGTTGGTGTGGTGACACAGCACCCCCTGTGACCCGAAACCGTGCTTAGCCCTGCCCTGAAGGAGTCAGAGTCACAGCAAGTGACCGGCTGACCCACGACAAGTAGCTTAGCCACTACTCACCATGGCAGGAAACTGGAATGATACTTTTAATAAAATCAACCTTTAAATATTCTACATACTGAATACTGTACACGCTGTTGTTCACATGAGCTTGGTCTTTGCAAGAATAAATCAGTTGTTTCCACAACATGGTTTATTTACGTTGTAGCAAAGTTAGCTATACATAAACATTGTTCTTATTTTAAAATTAACACTATGTGTTCGATTTCATTGTGGGCTTCTGCAAGCTGCCATCTTCCCTACGTGGAGCCCCATTTTCTATTGTAATTATACAATATAAGGTAAAATAACGAGAGAGACCACTGCGGCTACATACGCACATGCATGGTGCATGTGGCTGTGCGCACACGCACGTGTGCATGTATACAGATGTGTTTAGACACACGTGTGAGAGAACCAAGCACATCTATGAAAAATAAAAATCAGCCGCATTCTTCAAAAACAGTGCTTTTCGTGTTGGGAAATATCTGTTGTTGATAAACAGCTGACTACAAAGTGGCCTTTCTCGTGTTAACTGTGTTTATAGACTTGGATTCAAGGAGTTTCATATTTTTCTGCATCTAAATTTACAAAACAACCCCACCAAATTCAACTTCAATCACAGAAGTGAGTTTACTTATCTAACTTGGAGACTGAATTGCAGGGGGTGTGGCGAGTATCACTTAAGACTGTTTTCTAATGGAAGGGATTTTAAAAGAATGCATGAATTCTGATTCTTGATATAGAAACTAGTCGGGGACATCCTGTGGCTATTTTGCATTTTAAGGTTGCTGTTCTAATAAGATGATTAAAGGACATTCCGTTATTCTGGTATAGCCAGAGACGTGACATTATGTGACCTCTACTTTGAACAGTTTCCCAAAGAAATGTGTGTGGATTTATTGGTTGGTTGATTTCTTTTGAAATATTGTCATAATAGAAGCAAAGGACTTGGGCAAAGGACTACATTCTAACGTATACTTTAATATTGCTTTTACCCTTTGTAAGATTTACTTAATCATAAATTTACCTAAAATAAAAGGGCCCAGGATGAAGTGATACTTAATAGTCTGTTTTTGGAAAAAAAAAAATGCAGTTAGGCATATTTTTGTCTTTTGGCATGTATTTATCAGACCAACTTTTGAGTTTCATTTTAGTCTTTTCCCCAAATCTTTTCTTAGAAGGCAAGATGGTTTTTATTACTGAAAATTTTCATGCATGTCTCAGTAAGGTGGTATTTTATATTGGGCCAAATTTTCCTGTTCAGTATAACTTTGGTAACCATCTGTGAGTAGAGTAGAATGTTCAATTTGCAGAAATTTCCATTGGTTGTGCCGATTTATAATAGACACAGTTTTACTGTCAAAGGCAATTCCATTATATTCCAGAGACAGTGAATATACTTTTTGACTAGAAATTTTCTTGAAAACGCCAACAATAACATGAAATGTGGAACTTGCATAGTGGAATAAAATTCCATAAAGTGTAAGCATTTTGATAATTAGTAGTTGACTGTGGTTTAATTAATTAGAAAAAGTTAAAAAATGCAGTGGATACAGAAAGTCATTCTCAAAAAATGGCCCTTTTACTAGGACAGGGGTGGGGACCTACTTCCCAGCATTAGTTATTTCCAAGAAACACAAAAAACTGTGGTTCTCACTCATTCCTAAAGATTCTCTCAGATCTGTCCAGATGGTCACGATGCTGCTCGAAGTGAGTTGTTCTCCCGGTGACAAAAACAGCTAATTTGAAATTAGATTTGTTTAGTGTAGGCTTCCTCTTTTTAGCATGCTTTTTAGATTTTTAAAAAATTTTATACCATCAATATGAGTTTTGCTTTATTGTTATGCTCAAACATACTAGATATATTTGTACATGATGCATATAAATACATAAATCCTTAGCCACCTGGATTTTTAAATATATTTAGTTTTGAGTGTCATGTCTCTGGTCTTTTAACTCAAAATTAAGGTTTGAGCTTTAAATAGGACTAAATTATTCGCCATGCCTTGGCCTGTGCCTTTGTTTTAAATACTGTAATTTTCTTCTTCATTCATATTTTCCTTTTGCTTTCCTTGCTTGACTGTAGTTGACATTTAAAGGGACGTGTCCCTGGTTGACACTGTCGAGTGGCGTGGGTGGGGCCATGCTCTCATCTCAGATTTCTTTGATTCGATTTCATTCACACATGCCCTTGTGACTACAGCCAACAAACTGCTCAAATCCCATCTGCTTTGCAACTCCAGGAACTGTGATGCTGATTATGATGTGATTTTGTTGGGTTTCAGGTACATATGCATGATTTAGATTTGGAAAATCACTTCTATCTTTATGTATTTCAAACGTGTTCGCCTTCTACACTTTGCTGATTCAGGGTTTAATACTTTTAGTCACATTAGCATATTCCTTCTATTGCAAGTATCAGTCTGATTTTTAAATCACTGGAAAATGTAAATTAGCCAAGTTCGCTAACAGTTATTTTTCCTCATGCTTGTCAGTGGCACATGGCTGTTACATTTTTGCATTTACATAAATATTTATCCTGGTACACACTTTGCCGACTTCTTTAAAGACTTACCTTAAGTTTAAATTATTGATACCCATGCTGTACACACACTTTTTGTTTTCTGTCATTTTTTAACTGGATATTTTGGTTGTCTGAAGCATTAGGTGCATTTATATGATGATAAAAATCGCAAAAAAAAAAAGGAAAAGTTTCAATGGTATTCTGGTTCCAAGTTTAAAAAGATGGAACAGAGAAAAAGACGTTAATGTTTCCCAAGAAACATGTTTCAAAGCCGAAGAAGATTCCTGCCTTCCCTCAGCCTTTCAGCTCCCCCACCCCGAGGAAGGCGGCCGTGGGCTTGAGAGCATCACTCCGCTGCTCCTCACAGCCAGGAGGGGGCAGGGGACGTGAGCAAAAGCATTAGGCCCAGGCCCGGCTGTGCCGGGCGCAGGCAGTGTGACCTTGGACTTGGCCACCTGCAGCCCGCCCCATGGAGAAGTCCGTGTACATGTGTCAGTTTTCGGCTAATATTTTTGAGGTACTACATGTATTTGCAGAAGTTGAAAGTTTGTATCCCTTCTGTAAACTGAGTTTTAAAGTGTGTTAGCTAGTACCCCCGCCCACCTGAAGTGTGTTTATGTGATGGGCATTGCAGCTTTGTTGTTTTTCTTGTCATCTAATACCCATCCCTGTGCCATTTCTCAAACAGCCTGTGCAAATGGCACATGGGAACGTTCTCCATGTGATCTGCTGTGTGGCGTGCATTCTGTGTGTCCATGTAGTGTGCAACCAGAAGGTGCAATAGATTCATCTGTAGGAGGTATTGCTAAACAATGTCCCCACCCAGTCACCAGATGCAACCCAGCGACCCACCCGAAATCACGCACGTGCCCAAAACACTGTGAAATCGCTACCAAAATGTGTAGAAAGGCAGCATCTCGACTCTTTCTGGGAGGACGTGGTGACTTTCTTTACAAGTCCATATGACCAAAAGATCCTGTGTCCCTACCTCGCCTGGCCATCACCTCCCTGCGACCGAAGACTGCGGGCACCATCACGCAGGCCCCCAATGTCAGACCCAGCGTGTGGGGTCGAGGGGTGTGCTCCGGGGTGCCGAGGGGCTCCCTTTCAGAAGGAGGGAGAATTTCCAGTGACCAGTGTCTGACTTCGTGGTGGTTGATGAGCGAGTAAATTTTAAAACTTCATTTTATATGTGTGGCATAGAAAACTCTTTGTAAAATGCGCAAGTGCAATAACAGAGGTCTTAACTTTGCATTTATAAATTATAAATATTGTACATGTGTGTAATTTTTTCATGTATTCATTCGCAGTCTTTGTATTGAAAAGAAACCTTTACTGTTACGTTTGTATAATAGAACAGTAATCCCCGATGCTAACCTAAGGCACGTTGTAAATAAGTTCACGGTTCAGCCAGAACACGCGCACATGCGGACGCCACGTCGCGAAACCCGCCTCCACTTTACTCACATGCTTTAGGGAGCAGCAAGAGACCTGTTGTCGATATGTAATTATACATACGAAGTATATATATATATGTACGATACACAAAATATATTCAGAGATGTTCATAATTTTAATGGAGATCCTTTGGTGTGATAATTGAATACAGACTTTTTAAAACATCACTTTTCATGTTTATCCTTCGCTCGTTTGTGGGGAAGGCAAGGACGTTGGGGGACGGGGGCTTTGTAGCGACTCCGTGACACTCAGCCGCAGACACGCGGGCCTGGTGCTTCGAAGACACCACGTTCACACGGCAGTGACGTGTGTCTGCTCCAGCCGTTGGCTAGTAGGAAGGACGAGACAAACGTTACATTTTATAAGATGGCACGCCGACTGCGTGGTGTCGTCTGAACGGTTTAAGGACTCCGGGAAGCTGCGCTCATTCAGAGCAACTGCTTCAGCGTGAAGCTGCACCCCTGAGGGCCGAGCCGGGGCGGTCACACGCCAGGCACGGGGCTTCGCGTGCGTGTCACCTTGCCGTCGCTGTAGCGAGCGACGTGGCACACAGACGTGTGGCTTTGTCTTTAAGACTCTGCCAGGAGGAGCTGGGCGCCTGGGCTCGCAGGAATGCTGTCATTGTCACTAAGGGTGACGGTGACGCCTTCTCTCATCTCCTCCGCGGGTTCTGTGTGGACTCCCCCTCTCTCAGCGGCTGACCGGCCACACCCTGTGACGAAGGTCGCACATGCGGTGGGTGCACACGCCTGGTGGCGGGCAGTGGGGGACAGGCCCCCTGCTGCTGCTGGGATCAGGTGGGCGGGCACAGCCTGGGGGAACAGCCCGCCAGACACAGCGTGTCCCGGGGGTGCGCACCCTCCCACTCAGCCGCTCCCCACGCCTCCCTGCCCTCCTCCCCTGGGAGGTGACGGACAGGCGAGCGCTGGGGGTCAAGGGCGACTAGTGGAAACAGCGTGGGTGGTCTGTTGAGTCTACACGTTGACACTCGGCCGCACGAGGGCGCTCTGCGCGCTGTGACCGAGGCAGGGGCTCCTCCTGGACCGGTCTGCACTGGCCTCCCGGAGAAAAACCCCAGGGAGGAAGGGGCAAGCAGCTGGCCGCCATCCGTGCCAGCGAACGGGCGTGGGCGGCTCGAGCCGTCCCTTCTGTGTGCTGGCCTGCGGGGCCGCAGAGGGATGCGACCTCACGTGACTCTGGGCAGAGGGCCGGGGCGTAGGGGGTGGGGGTGGGGTGGGGGTGGGAGGATGGGGGGTGGCTGGGCGGGGCTCATCACCCTCCTCCCCTCACTTAATGCTTTAAGCGGGAGGGGAAAGCCATCACCTGACCGTTTTCATCCTTTCGAATGGGGAATCACAGCGTCCTCCAACCGCACCCCGACAGTGGTCACAGGTGACAAAACATTTTAGTGGAACATGGGGAAAAATGTTAGACAAGTCGTAAGCGAAGTTGGAAAGTAAAGAAGTGTCGTTTGATGTAGAAGTGCAAGGACCGTTCTACCCTGGGGGTGGGGGGTGGGGGTGAGGAAGAGCATTATCATGGTCCATTTTTTCAACTTTTTGGGTCTTGTCATTATGTCATTTGTCCTGAAGTACCACTCCACGATAAAGTGCAGAAAGCACCTTTAGGGCAAGACCATACAAAGGCAAGAAGGCAGGGGCGGCCGGCGGCCTCTGCCTGGGGCGGATGGACACCCCCTCCCCCCACTGAGTCGGGGCGGGGGAGGGTCCGCGCGGAGCCGCCGCAGCCGCGCACCTTGTGTGGAGTGGAAAATGTCACCCCGCACCGTCCACAACGTGTAGCGACAGACTTGCGTTTCTGACGTGCGAACTCGTGGGAGCTCTCGTTAAAACCTTTCAGCAAGTCCTTGCCGTCTGCGGGAGCCACCCGCGTCCCCTCCTGCGGTCGCTTGCGCCCCCGCCGCCCCCACACCGCCCTTCTTATCTGTCTGGCTGGTGACTAGCTCAGGCCACCTGAAGTCCCTTCAGCACATCGGCCGTGTCACACCTCTGGAGCTCAGGCAGCACAAAGAGGTTCAGAAAGTCGTTTCAACTTCGCCCATTTCTGCACAAGTCTTCACAGCTGACAAA
>CM053502.1:171608967-171624427 GCA_028627145.1 Eidolon dupreanum | reverse complement strand
TCTCGCCCCCTGCCCCCCTCCGCCTCCACCCCTCCCCCCACGAAGGAGTCACCGCGCTTGGAACAGCAGAGGCGAATGCAGGTCAAGGTAGGATGTAATTACAGCGCCAGATGGGAGGCTGTTTCTGCCAACCCCGACTCTAATTTAGTCCTCGCCTCGATCCAGTACTAAATTGACTCTAGTTAATAGAGCCACAGGCCGCCAAAACTACCACACGGCTCGCGAGGCATTCTGATTTGTGGCTATCTTGTAACATTTCAGAAAAGCCTCAATTTTAGATCGAATGAAGATGAACGAGCAATATTATAAGAATGAGCGAGTTCCAAAGAGACGGCTGAAGATGCAGCCACAGAATAACTAGACCGAAATGGTACCCTGACCCTGTGAAACCTGCACTGGAGGAGGGGAGAGGATGTCCGATGAGTAGGTTGTGGACCTAGGCTGCTATTTCCTTCATGCCGAGCCTGGACCATCCCAGCAAGGTTTTTTTGTTTTTGTTTTTTGCTCAAAAATCTTTTCTGAGCTAATTTATGTCCCCTTGATGAGAGTGATCATCAGTGAATGCTATCGTGAAATGCCTTCCTTCCCAAATAACTGTAGTTTTAGGGCAATAAAATGTCATCAAGTTGCCAATGTGCTGTTTTTTTTAGACGAGTGGTCCGGCGATGAGAACCTGGGCATCTCTCTTTTTCCCAGAGAGATGTGCTAGTTTCAGCTTGTTCGGGAGCCTGTGAGGTTGGGGTAGAAAGGTTGGAAGAACTGGTGAGAGATGAGAGAGAGAGAGAGAGAGAGAGAGAGAGAGAGAGAGAGAGAGAGAGAGAGGGAGGGAGGGAGAGAGAGAGGGAGAGAGAGAGAGAGAGAGCGCGCTCAGAAGAATCCAGGCACAGTAAAGATTAACAGCTTAGCATTGGGAGCACGATTTGGAAGCAAATAATTTATTCGGCAATTTTTTTTCTTGCCAGAGTGACCACCTTCTACCCAAGTCAGAGTCCTGTGGAGGCAAGTACAACAGTTTCCCCAGGGGAGTTGAGGCTTGGTCAGTTGCATACACTCCAGCAGCTGAATTCTCTATCATCCCTCATATGAGCCCCCGAGCTAACACTGCATTATCTGCAAATGTTCTAATTCACTCTGCCCCAGTGCCTGGCATTTCTGCCCCAGGCGTAAACCCTCATCCTGGCTTTCTCCTTGTGAAAAATGTCTGGACTTGGACTTAGAGGCTGTGACTCCGTCCCAGGCCTGTCGTTCGTTCGCTAGTCCCGGGCCCCTCCCCAGGCCACGCCTGGCTGACTTCACTTTCTGGAGCACTGGGGAAGGAGGATTGTCAGGCTTTCCACTCTCCTCTGTGCTTCTGGAAGGTCACGTCACCACGATTCCTTCACGGCCCCTTCCCTCTTCACCACCCGATTACATCGCCCTCTGCAAATTCCTGGCGGTCCTGCCCCCTGGCCCTTAGAGTCTTCAGACACCTTCCTTGGAGACAGTGGCGAACCTCTACCTCGTCACAGGGCCAGTCGGGTGCCGCATAAGAAATGGACGAATGTCCCGAAACACGACAGTTGTGACACTCTGCTTCCTGGATGTACCACAAGCTCGTGCCTTCTGCCTCAGCCAGAGAGCTGCTTCCAGCGTCTGAGAGGGAGAAGGAGCTTCGCCTCCAGGGCCGGCCCTGCCGGCTGGAGTTCTGTGTCGTTAGGGGTTTCATGCTTTCATCTTTCATCTTGTCTCTTCTAGCTCAGCTCTCTCCCTTTTACTGTTCCCTTTACGTGCCTACAGACATATATTTCCCACAAGAATAAAAACGGGCAGCCATTCCCCTGGCATGTTGCCAAGAACCCCTTCTAACACCAAAATAACAGCCTGTTCTCTGGAGATCATCTTAAAAAGGCAGCATCTTTCCTACGGCTTTTTGCAGTGGTCACACACTTGGTTACTTGACTTCCGATTATGTCCCTTCCATTCCCTTCCATTCCAGCATGAATGACTTCTTTTACACATAAATTCATTACGTCAGCTTCCGGCTTGAAGTGCTCTGATGTGTCCCAGTTGCTATTAGAACAGACACCAAACCCCTTTCCACGTGGTGCAAGAGCTACCCCCACAGACGACCGGGGCTTCGCCTCGCCTTGGGCCACCACGATCCTTGCTTGTCCACCCGCAGCCACACTTGTCCACGATTATCATCGAAACGCATTGAATTCCTGTTGCTGTTTCTTCTCCTGAATGCTGTTTTCCTAGTTCTGCTTGTGCACTGTCCCCTCCTCCCCACCCCCCCAACTCAACCTTATAGAACCTGCGTCTTCCCGGTCTGACACCTAATGCAACATGTAACTCATGAATCAGAAAACTTGTTTACCTTCTTTCTCCTCCGGTGAAATGCAGGCTGCAGCAGGGCAGACATTACTTCTGTTTGGTTCACACTTGTGTTTCCTGCACCCACTCATCAAGGTATCCACTGTGTTAAACACTTTGGTATAAAATGTATTCAACTGGTGGATTAATAAATGCATGATATAAATCACCTTTTCTTAAGACCTCAGCCAGCCATCTGCTGTGTGGACATATGTCCACGGAGCTCAGGAACCTCCGATAACACTCTGTGAACACCCGCCACCCTCCATGCCCCCGATTCGGCTAGAGCTGATTTTAAGACACAGACTCTCATTGCATCGATTAAAATTACTCGAGTCCTAACCAGCTTCGACCAAGTTCATCTCTTCCTTTCTTCCGAGTCATATGATATTACCTGCTACTGTTTACCAAAAGGCAACTCGCTTTTCGTAAAAACATGATTATCTTCTTAACTGGGGTCTTGATGACAAAAACTACGTGTGATATCTTTTCAGTTTCCTAGAAAGCTTTAGCACTATGTTGACTGATAGATCTGAAACGAAAGAGTTTGAAAGAGAATTACTCAATGGTAAATTTTCGGCAAGGTGAAGTAAGTCAGGTGAGTGTCTCCGACGTTGCTAATCTGTGTATTCCTTCCCTAGGATTTCCTTGCACTGTGATGAAAAAAAGAATATTTTAAAACAGTAAGTGGTATGCACTGCACTTCAGTGGGTAAGATGAATATGGAGAACACGGTACATAAGCATGTAGAGTCATTATTAGTCCCGAGCCTCTCCTTGGAGGAGAAACTCTTCCTCTTTCGTTTTGATTAGTCGGGTGGTATTGGAAGCTACTTACTCAAGAAAATCAATGAAGGGAGGTTGGGTAGGAAACCACACTGCTTTGCCAGTTTGAAATCAAAAGAGGTTCTCAGATGAGTGTTCAGACAGCAAAGCGGAGTAGCGTCTACAGGCAGCGTCTGGGTGCTTGTTTGCGGGGGTGCGGTAATGATGCTGCAAAATGGGTTTGTGACATGGCAGCCGCGTAACGATGGCGGCATGGCAAGGGACACGCCTAACGTCACTCCGGTGCCGCCCACGGTCGCAGGGGCGTGTTTCGAAACTGAGCGAAACACCTCTGCGGTTTGGCTCCGAGTCAACCGGGCAGAGCCGTGGAAACCACTGGGTACTACTCTCGTGCTCAGAGGCTGTGTAATTCCATCTAATCAAGACCCACTTGGACGACGCATCAAAGACCAGCGTCATAAACCAAAGATTAAAAGGTAATATAGAAAGAGACCTTTGGGACGAGTTGGAGATTGAGGTATAAGGATAGAAACTATATTTTTAAAATGGCCACAAGATCGATTGTCACTCAGGTGTAATGAAGAGCAAAGAGAGTCCCGGGAGACGGCTGGGGAAAAGCCAGGTGATCAGGTGAGAGTCAGAAGTGAAGCTTCAGCCAGAAGATGGGAGGAGCAAGGAAGGGGCGGAGCTTCCTCCACCTCCCCGCTTCCCTCTAGGGGAAAAGAAAGCAGAAGGCCAGCGAGTCTGGTGCTACAGAACTGTCGGCCCGTTGGGAGAAATCTCATCGTTCATCTGACATTATTGAGTCCCAGCTGTATTCCATGCACCATTCACGGCACCTGAGATTCATGACTGAACGAGACCGCAAAGGCTCCTGCACTTCTGGAGTTTCTATTCCGATGGACTTGGTGAGGGGTTGAAGACAGAAAGTAATAAAAGCACGATATATTTAAATTGTGATTTACTAGAGGATGAGTGCAATGAGAAAAAAAAAAAACTTAAAAAGTAGAACAGGAAAAGAGGGAGGGGTCAGGGTGACGGGTTTCCATCACAAGCGACTCAGTGAAACGCGCGTGTGAAACTAACGTATTTTCCCCATTATTTTTCCTTTTCAGGGTGTCAGCTATTTTGGGACAGAACATGGGGTAACATCACGATCATCAGTCTGCACATTTGGGCCAATTAGTTTTTCACAGAGAAAAAAGTCCATAGCCTAAATCCATCTCATGAAACAATGAGTTGATTACAAAAGTGGACAAAAAAATACGAATT
Organism: Eidolon dupreanum; assembly: GCA_028627145.1. Lineage (NCBI taxonomy): Eukaryota > Metazoa > Chordata > Mammalia > Chiroptera > Pteropodidae > Eidolon > Eidolon dupreanum. The sequence continues at coordinate 171,620,018 of CM053502.1, read as the reverse complement.
AAGTAGCAAAAACCATCCTCAGCTGGACACAAGTATATTATCGACTGTCTGAGGATAATATCTGTCCACTGGAGAGCCTGGCGCAGTTGACCTGGCAGTTACGGGTCCCTGGGGACTGGATAAGAACATCTGTGGCCCTCAGGCTTATATTTGTGACCCAGAGGGACATTTAATCAGACTTAAGTTTATTGCAGCCGACATTAATGATGGGGGTGACTATTTCCAAATGGACCGTCCAACAAGTTGAGTCTGAGCTTGGTCAGCGACGACAGCGTGTAGGACCAAGAACCCTCAGGACGAGAGCAAAAGAACCCGGGGAGCAGAGGGGAAGTCTGCTCAGAAACGGGGCGCAGAGGCGGGGCGCCTGGGGAGGAGCGGACTGGAGCGGAGGCTGCAGCCTCCTCGGATTCAGTCTGGACGGGATGTGTTCAGATGTCTGTATCTTTGGGACATTGTTCGTGTTATCGCTGTCAACTGGAATCGCTTGCCCTCCAGGGACTCAGGCGTGCCCGCTCCTGGACCAGAACTATGCCATCTGATTACCGGGACCCCCAGATGGGCACACACTGCGGTCATGCCCACCTCACGGTGCATTCGACTGTTAAGCGTTATCTAGTGCAGTTGACGACTCTTTTTTCCAGAGCAGTGGTTCTCAATTGGGGATGATTTTCGTCCCCCTGCCTCGTTACTTGGTAACGTCTAGAGACATTTTTTACTGCTGGCGGGATTTACTACTGGTGCCTAGCGGGTGGAGGAAAGGGGGCCCCCACAACAAAGAATTATTCAACTTGTCAATAAGAAGTGCCAGGGTGCCTTTTCATTGCGACTGCCTGTTGGTTGCACGAGACACTCCTGTCTCATTTGCTGACCCCTCATCTTCTAGAGAACTTCTAAATATTTTGTTTTTTACAAGATTTGGTCCTGGACCTCGTTCCTATTTACATTCTATCCATGGGTGATCAAACAGGTTTGCATGTTTTAAAATGCCGTTAGTGTGCTGAGTACTCTAACCCTAAACACCCCGAGGGCCTCCAGCCACGTACTTGCTCACCTACGTTTGCACGTGAATAAATTACGGACCTTGCAGACTTCGTAGGTACAGAATGGAACTCAAATTGCTTCACCAAACCCATTCCTTCCGCACTTCTCCACGCCTCGGAAAAGAGTCCCATGACCTTCCCGGTCTGGAAAGCTCCCAGTGTCACGCCTGAGCCCTCTCTCTCTGCGGCTCCCTAGTTTATACGACCAGCCGAATCTCTTACTTCATCTGGACATCATGGAACCGTCTCCAGCTGCTGATCCGCAGCGCCGTCCGCTGTCCGTGTGACCGCGGCGACTTCTACATGATCACTCTGCTTTCGCCTTCGCCCTTTGCAGCCTGTCACCTGCATAGGATCCTAAGTCATATTTCAAAAACGCAAATCACAGTAGCTTCCAGCGACTTCTACTATGTTAGTGAAAAGACTTGCATCTCCTGGCCACACCCAAATGGCCCCTGAGCCGTCTGACCGCCGTCCCTCCTTCTCACTGCATCCACCCCACCAGTGACCTTGTCGTCGATGGAGAGAAGAGCTCCAAATAGTACCCTCCCTGGACCCACGGCTCTTTGCGATGTGACTTCGAAGCCTCTCCCATGAAGAGATGTTTATTTCTCTACCCCGCGAGTCTGGACTGGCCTTGCGACTAGCTCGTCTGAGGGAATAGGGCAGAAGCGATGTCGGGCCTGTTGAGCCCAGGCATCGGGAGCATCCTGGGTCCCGGGCCAGCTGCCGTGATGGTCGCCTGCGGGGGGACGAGAGACCCCCATGTGCCATCATGGTCGAGGTCCCCCAAGACTGAGAAGTCCCAGCAGACCCAGCAGCTGACATCTGATGAGCGAGTGAGCCCAGCTGAGACCAGAAACATCACCCGCGTCAACTTGCTTAAGTTGCCGACTCTCAGAGAGGGGAGCCGAATTCACAGCAGCTCCTTCAGAGCGTGATGGTTTGGGGGTGCAGGTCGATACTCCTGCCTTCTCTCTGATCCTCTCGTAGGCCAAGCTGGTTCCCTCTGCCCGGACAGGGCAGAGAACACCCACTACCCCGAAAATTCTCTCCGAGGGCATCTGCCCTGGCAGTCTCGTCCCTCACGGACCAGCCGGGGCTGGCAGTGGTCCCCGGGGCTTTACGGCCTTGCACGCGACTTAACTGCGCTGTCCAGCATTTCTCTCTAGGACATGGGGACACGGGAAACCTATGGTCCTCAGCCGACGTTCTGAATGGAAAAGCCTAATTTAACACGTTTAATAACTTTGTTCCTTAAAGGGTGGCTTAGAACTGATCTGTGAGCAAACCAGCGTTGGGAGAGGCCGGGGGCGCAGCCTGACCACGCCAGGGGCCGGCGGGCAGCTCCGAGTGCGGGAGGAGAAAGGCGTCTGCCCATGGAGGCGAGGCAAAGACACCAGGTGTGAGCCCAGAAAGAAGAGAACCGGAATCGTGTCCACAGCGGTGATCTGCGACATCGTTATTCTCATTTTACAGATGAAGAAGCAGAAGTTTACAGCAGTTGTGTTGCATTTTCCAGGCAAAAGAGAGAACAGATATTTTGATTGGCAACATTGATGAATATATTATCACCCAGTAAATATGTATATTATTTTCTGTGTTCAATTTGATAAATAATTTCAGTGACACGGCTTGTTCATTATCTGCACACCAATGAGTAGAATGATAATTAACTTTAACGTCCCGTGTGCCTCTTGCTTTAACTTTCACGTTTCATTTTCATAGTCACTTCTCATCCACCACGTGATGGAACCATTCTTTCCAGTTTTGAAGGGAACCGACCACTCTAATTTCCATTCCGATGTAATTTTTTTACCAGTCTGGGCCATCAACAGTAATAGTTCATAAGAACATCCCAAAATGTTTCTCCCAACCTCGCTCCAGGTCCTTCTAAAACGACCTCGGCCTTGTCGACACTGCCGCCTTCTGCACGCGTCTATTTCCGTGCGTGCCGATGGTATGGTGACTCTGACCCGGCGGCACTGGGAACGCAGGGGAACCAGCCCTGCGCATTATCTGAATGCACGCAGAGGCTGCGAGAACAGTCGTCGAGCGCTTTTTAGTCTGTGTGGAGATAAGAGACTTTTCCCTCACCTTCCCATTTATCACCGCTCGCTGGCATGTTTATCCAGCGTCAGGACACCCACCCAGGCATCCATTTTCTGCTCTGATAGCCTGGCGGGCATATGTACCCAAGGAGCCTTTATTTTTTTAAAGGTGTCCCCATTTTCATGACTTCTACTGTCTGCCGATCATGCATTACTTAACATAACAGACTTGACTGGGTTCTTAAAATATACGACATGACAGGATGAGGGTTGAGGTTTCAGATCATTTGGACTGAACGGTGTTGGATTCTAGCATCGCCGAACCGGGCTGTGACTTTTTCTGACGGGAGAAATGTGAATACGTTAGAGTCACATGACCCGCCTTTCACATCAGAACTAAGAAGGTGCAGAACCTAAAGAAAAAGAGTAATCTCAGCAGCACTGTCAGCATCCCCACCTGAGAGGCAGCCATGCCGACACGCGGCTCCCCCGCACCTGTCGACATGCGGGGTGTCAGAGGTCACAGTTGCTCCCAGCAGAGATTCCCCGAGATCCTTTGTCAGGATAACTAGCTTCTGGGTGGTGACGCCGTCTGTCTCCGTTTATCTCTGCACGATGTGCAGTCAGTTTGGGAAAATGAAATGCCCGTGTGAGTTAGGATTCTAGGACAGTCGAAGCCAAGCTGAAATCTCTATCAATTAGTTTATCGTTTTTCCACACTATCGTCTAATCTCCTTTAATACGGTGAGCCGCATGCACACAGGTATAGGAACACTGAACGATCAAGGCACAGAACAGATTTTGGCTTGGGAATATCCGAGTATTTCCCATTTGTAGAGCTTGCAAGACAAGTCTTGACCATGCCCGTTGTTTGCTGGCTGCGGTCCGGCGGCCGCCATGCCAGGGGAGGACGCGAAGAGCCAGCGGGTGTCAGCAGGATGACGCGGCGCTCTGTCAAGAATTTTCAAGGTGAAGATGCCAAGAGTAAATTCTAAAACTGAAATGGCACCGAGGATATCCGGCTCACAAAATATAATTACTTGAACTGAAAACTGACCTGGTCCCAAGAACAAATGCCTTGTATCTTACAGAAGCGTTTTTAGGTTTCTAAGAGAATTTTCTATCATATGTGCTTACTCAAGCACCTGCAGGTTGGCAATTTTTCGTTGCAGACTTGGACTCGATTTCTTTAGATCTATTGTCTGAGACACATATTCAAAAGTCAGCCATTATTCAGCAAACAATTGATTCATATTGGGCCCAGTATATGTAAGGTAATGGTGAATACCGAATGTTGCTGTAAGTCTGAATCAGAACAAGAATCTACCATCCAAATGTCAACGTCACTCGGATTGCCAAGGAACAGGGCTGCTGCATTTCAGAATGAATCGATTCTAAAGTGTAAGTTACCAAGGGCAAAAATCTAAAAACGGGGAGAAGATTGAAGAACCACCAGGAAGGATTAACAAAGAAATTCTTTCCATATTTCCATCCCTTGTCCTCAAACCATCTTTTTCCTTATAGGGCACTGGAGCAGGGAGATTTGGGGTCAAAGGAAATGTTTAAGGTCTCACTTGCTTTTAAAGCTGCCCCTCGTGGGTTAACATTGCCTTCTTTTTTTTCCTCACTAAATTTGTGGCAAATTTTTTTTTGGTTCACCAGTGCTTTTGCACATGTGTGTAAAATCCTTCGATTAAACAAAAGATGTGCTGGTTTCTACTTGAGAATGGGCAGAATCCAGATAGTTTCATAAGGCACCAATGCCAAAATCAGAGTGGCATTTGCAACCATCTTATGGTAAAGAGTAAGTAAAATTATTAAAGTTTAATTTACACATCTACATATAAATGTATGCAACCCTATGCCTACAAATCTCTGTCTCCATTGCTTTGTCTCTCTGTCTGTCCCTGTGTCTATTTTTCTTTCTATCCCTCTGAAGGAAAGGTTGGAATAACATAGACTATAGGGTGGTGGAAAAGGAATGCAATGCATCTATCACTTTCATGTTTATATAGTCTTAATTTTGTGAAACTTAAAAATAAGTAACATATGCAACTTTTCCATACAGCTTTATCAAGATATGATTCACAGATCATGCAATTCACCCATTAAAGTGTGCAGTTCAACATTTTTTAAGCATATTCAGAGTTGTGCGATCATCATTTTAATCTAATTTTAGTATATTGCCGTCAGTCCCCATTAGCAGTCACTAATGGGCAGTTACCCATTAGCAGTCACTCTCCATCACCCTGCCCCCAGCCCCAGAATCCTAATAGTCTGCCTTCTCTCCCCATGGACTTGCTTATCCTGGACACGTCACTTAAATGAAATCGTACCATGTGTAATCTTTTCTAACCATCTCCTTTTCATTTGCATAACATTCTCAAGGATCATCCAGGCTGTGACCTGTGTCAACGCTTCGTCACTTTTATTGCCAAATAATATTTCATTGTGTGGACAGACCACTTTCAATTGTCTTCTTCATCGGTTGATATACTTTTAAGTAGTTTCCACTTTTTGGATGTTATGAGTAATACTGCTGTGAATAGTCATGTACATTCTGTTTTGTGTGGATGAATGTTTATTTCTCCCGGGGATATACATGGGGTGCATTGTTGGGTTATGTGGTAACCATGTGTTTGACATTTTGTGGAAATTCCCAACTGTTTTCCCAAGTGGCTGCACCATTTCCCAGTCCTCTGGTGTATGAGGGTGACATTTCGGTCTGCAATCCACTTCGAGTTACTGTGCGTGTGTGGCGTCCTGAACAGATCCAACTCATGCTTTTGCACCTGGAGATCCAGATGCCTTAGGGCCATTTGTTGAAAAGACTGTTCTTTTCTTACTGAATTGCACAGGCGAACTGGTCAAAAATTATTTGACTATGAATGCGACGTATATTATTTTTTAAAGAAAAAAGTGTTTGTGATGCTTTTGATTCAATGTAAAATCGAAGAGATGGTACAAAGATTCCCCACATCTCCCCTGCCCCCACACATGCATAATCTCCTCCACACGCCCCTCAGGAGTGGTCCATTTGTTACAACTGGCAAACCTAAATAATCACCCCAAGTCCACAGTGCCCATTAGGGTTTAGTCTGTGTGTTGTTCATTAAGGGTTTGGACAATTATATATCATTATAGTATCACATAGAGTATTTTCACTGCTCTAAAAATCCCCTTTTCTCTACTTATTTATCCCTCCTCTTCTCCCCAACTCCCGGTAACCACTTTTTATTGTCTCTATAGTTTTGTCTTTTCCAGAAAGTCATATAGTGTCATAAATTTTGTAGCTTTTTCAGATTGGGTTCTTTCACTTAGCAATATGCATTTAAGATTCCTCCGTATGCTTTCATGGTATGATTGCTTTTTAAATTAGTTAAGGGAGGAAACAATATATGTATTTATATTGCCTTTTATAATTATATAATTACATTTACTGGGTTTTTTTTTTTTTTTTTTTTTTTTTTGAGAAACATAATTCTATTATCACCTCGGGTTACTTGCTTTCAGCTCAAAGCACTTCCTTTGTTAAGTCATGTATATGCAGACTGCTACTGATGAATTTACCTAAGTTCTGTTTATTTGAGAATGTTTTTATTTTGCCTTCATTTTTGAATGTCGTTTTGCTGGGTACAGGAGTCTTGGTTGATGGTTTTTTCTTTTAGTACTTTGATTATATCATCTCCCCACCTTCAAACTTCCATCGTTTTTGATGAACACTGAGATGTTAATCTTTTGGGGGTTCTCTTGCACATGAAGAGTTATTTTTCTCTTGATACTTTCAAGATCTTCTTTTTGTCCTTAGTTTTTGACAGTTTTTACTATCATTTGTCTCAGTGTGAATCTGTTTGTGTTTATCCTACTAGAAGTTCATTGAGCTTCTTCAATGTGTCGATTAATGTTTTTCTTTCATTTTGGGCAGGTTTTAGAAATTATTTGTTTAAATATTTTTTCTACCCCCTTCTTTCTCTCCTCTCCATTATGTGGGTATTGGACCACTTAGTGGAGGCCAACATTTCTCTGAGGTGCTGTTTATTTCTGTCAAATTTACAGTTTAGCCTTTCTAGTAAATTTTTTATTTAATTTGTTTAACTTTTTAACTTCGGGATTTCCCTTTGGTTATTTTTATAATTTCTATCTCTTTATTTCTATTTTCTACTTGATGAGACATTTCATTATTCTTCCCTTTACCCTTTTAAGCATGATTTCCTTAGGTCTTTGAATGAATTTTAATTGCTGCTTTGAAGCCTTATCTGCTAACTCTGAAAACTGAGCTCTCTCAGAGACAGTTATGTTTGGCAGTTTTATTTTTTATTTGTTTGGTATAGAGGTCACACTGTCCTGATTCTTTGTCCCATAACTTTTGCTGTTGTTGAGAACTGGACTTTCACATAAGATATTGCAGAACTTGATATTGGAGTTTCGATCATCCTACTGCCCCCGGAATCGTCATTTCTATTGTTTGCTGTGTGTTTGCTGACTTGGTTGGGTTATTCCAGCGAAGTGTATTCCCCTTGCAGTGTGCAGCCTTGATGTTGCTTCACAGAGAGTATGGCCTTGGGGACACTGAATGACAGTAATTTTAGCAGAGCTCTCCTTGGCTGTCTCTTTCCCTTATCTCTCTGTCAAGCTAGCTGACTGTTCATATCACATTCAGATGTTAGCCTGGACTCAATGCTGGGTGATTTGTTATAATATTTTGAACAGTGCCCTGGAGCATAAATTATGCCATAGCCTGAGGCAATTAAAATGAGGCCTTCTGTGCACTGTAGTCTTGGAACTCAGCCTTTGAGGTTTGTTGTGACCCAGGAGGGCTCTTCCTAGCTTCCTCGTTCCATGATTCTCTGTCGTAAGCTTCTTGCCGGTGTATGGCTTAGCTCGTTCTTACAGAATTACTAGCCTCTCCTTACTTGATGACTGTCACAATCTCCATTATTTTCAAGAACACCATTGAGATTGAACTTCACCATGCCTGGTTTCAAATAAAGTTAGTTCACTTGTGGGGAGTTTCGGAGCCATCTGTTTTAATGGCTTTCTCTTCCGCTGGGCAAAATCTCTGCAGCACTGCTCTGGAGCTGGGCCAGGACCGTGTGCCACTTCTCCGGACACCCCGCTTCAAAAGAAGGGCACTGGGGTAGGGTGAGGGGGGTTGAGGCCCTGGTATTGTCCATCTGCCATGCTCAAGACAAAGCTTCTGTTCTGTGAATGATAAGAACCCCAGATACCTCTGCCACCCTTGCCTGGAATAAAGCTTCTGTGACAGGAACCTGGGGCTTTCATGAGAATTCCCGATGGCTTTCTCTACTGGAGAGATGCCGGAGCCGCCCACTGGAGTGAGGCCGAGAGGAAGCCGAGCATTCATTCCTCTGCCCACCCCATGTGCAGCTGCTGTCCCTCTGGGATAAGGAAAGGAGAAGGGAAGGGACATCTTGGTTCGAATGCTACAGACTCTCCTTGTTCTTACTGACATTTCATAGATTTTCTTGACTAAATGTTTATTCGTTTGCTATATTGCTTAGGACGATTTCCAGAGACTTCGACTAATTTTTATTTTGGAGAGAATTTTCACGAGTGACGCTTGTTCTGCTGGAGAGTGGGTCCTTGCTCATGTGGCTGTCCCAGAAGTTGCGTCCAGGTATAATTTTTAAAATGAACTTTATTTACAACAAACCCACCGTTTCCATGGTGACGAGTAACAAGCTGATGATGCCCACAGTTTTGGGGGTTGCCTGGCAGGGGTGTTCCCGCGGCTCTTGAAAAGGGAATTTTATGGGGAGAGATTTGGAAGGGAGGCTGTCCCCTCAGTTGAGAATATGTTATCTACACACAGGTGCAAATGTCTCACAGGTATCTCAACTGAGGGAATATATTCGTGACTCAGCCACCTTCGAAGTGGAGAGAGAAGAGTGACTGATTTTTGTCAAATAATGGTTCCAGAGTGTTTTGTTTTGATTTTGACAGAAATCAGAACTCTTAAGCTGAAATGCACTGCGGAGTGGGGAAAATGCCTGTCACATACCATTTGTCAGGGGAGAGTTGCTTTAGGAGATAAATCCGGTGTTTGTTTATTTAGTATTTCACCTGCTTACTGAAGGCATTCCAGGTGGCTTCCCAGGTGGGTGATATGTGAGACTATTAAGGGATATGATGATGGCAACAACTAGGAAGGAAGGTGAGGAGGAGAGGGAGGAGGGCAAGGAGAAGGGGAAGGAGAAGCAGAAGGAAGAAGGAAGAAGGAAGTAGGAAGACGAGAGGGGATGCGGGGAGACAGAGAAAGATAACATCAAGCATGAGAGCCAGTGAGGCCTGTGTGGATTCCGTGAGTGACTCCTAAGAATGGATCAGGGGCCAGTGTCAGGTAGAACTCGAGAGTCTGATAAAAAAATTGCGTTCTAGGTAATGTCTCAGATGGAATCCTCAATAATAGCTTTATAGTAGCTACTGAGATGATGATGATGATGATGATAATGATGACGATGATGATGGTGATTATTATATATTTTTACAAAGGAATGTTCCCCCCCCAAAGATTCCTTCCTCGTGGAGTGTGCTTTATTACAGAACCACTCCTGTCCCCTCTTTGTACCCTCATTTCCTTTGTGAGTTAGTGGAAAGCAAACTCAGGCTGGACAGCACAGCTGCTCCCCTCCCTGTCCCCCAGAGGGAGGTGGCTGCCAGGGTACCGGCTCTCCTTGGCGCCTCTAAGTTACTGCTGGCATCTTACGTGAGAACCTCAGCTGTCGCCACAAACGCTGAGAGAAGGTGCCATCCCCTTATTGCCCTTGGCAGAGTGGGCTCACCTCCTCAGTCTGTGAAGTTATCTTGGTAACCCTATTGCCTGAACATTCTTTAATATCAGTTTATCATTCAAAGATATTACGTTGGATTTCCACCTTATTTTCCTTTTTGCTCGTACCATATTTATTTGTTTGCGTATTTCTCAACTGTCTCAGCTCTTGCTTGGGGAGGAGATGCTTACTTACCGGGATCCCTAGAAATGCAATCATTTTCACAAAGTTTGCTATTTTAAAGATAATCAAAATAAATCGATGTCACAGAGAGAAAATGTAACAGTGTAAGTAATTATATGGTGTTCAAATTTGACGTTGGCATCGTATTTTGCTGGGTTCTCTAGATCGAGGAATATATTTTAGCATCTCTAGAAAAGAGAGGATGGTCCGTGTGACCTTGAGTTCCCTGTTTGCTAAACGCAGTAAGAAGAGCCGCTCATACGGGAACCAGGAGACCCTGACCAGCGACATTGGGCAAATCAAACAACATCTCGGGAACTCACGCTGTCTCCTGTCCACCGCTCCGCTCCCCAGACCTGCAGACCATGACACTCGCTCCCAGCTGGCTCTGTGTCGTGTCCCAAAGACTCTGGGCCAGGAAGTCTTGTGTGCAGAGCTTGAATCTGAATCCGATCAGCAGCCTGGAAAGAGAAGTCCTCGTATGTCACCAGCCACGCCATGCCCAGCGACCTGTTCGCGTGAATGTTTTCATCCAGGACGTTCCGCAGACTGAGGCCGGTGATGCTGCGACCGTGTGAGGTCACGTCCAGCAGAGCGAGGCACCGCGTTCTTATCATTGTCCCTAATTCGAAGACCGCAGACGAAGCAGGGCCGAGACCCGTCCGCTTCGCTTGGTGCTGGGAACCGCACGCGGTGTCAGCTCCGCGCTGACAGGTCCAGGTTGCCCGGAACATGACCTTGCTCGGTTCGCTGCAGGTCACTCATTACTCACCTGTGCACGGCGCTTCACGCAGGGGCAGCCGGGGCTGCACCTTCGGGCTCCGACAATGTCTCTCATCAGCCGCTGCTCCCGGACGCGCACGCGGAGTCTTGTAGACAAAGCGTCCTGTCAATCAGCAGGTTGCGCATTTGCATAAATGGGATTTTTGATGCGAAGCTTGGAGCAGCCCCACGTCTGCTGTCTGCTCCGTCTGCTCCGTCTGCTC
>CM053502.1:171592377-171608467 GCA_028627145.1 Eidolon dupreanum | reverse complement strand
TTTTTTTTTTTTTTTTTTTTTAAATGTGAGGAATAGCTTTTTGAAGAATCCAGCACTAGAGAGATAATTTGAGAGATGCTTGGGATTAAGAAGGATAATTTATGCAGAAGAAACAACACGAATCAAGAAAGACAAAGGACTGACTATATCAGAGGGAACAGAGCTTCACCCAAGTCTGGGCTTTTAAATACCAGTATAAAAAATTGGAAATAGAAAGCTACTGAATATTTTATAACAAAGGAGTGCCACTCTTTGCTTTATATTTATAAAAACAACCCCAATGGCATGGCTAGAAATAGGCAGATTTGGGAAAGACACAATGGGAGGAAAGGGACATTAGTTCCAGTTGTGGACTGGGACAGGGGCCACAGCAAGGTAGGAGGAAGTGAAGAAAGGCGGTCGATGGTTGTTTGGGGTCAGACAGGCATTGGGGTGGTGGTCGTGTGTCCGTAGGGATTTCATGGTAAATTCTATTTAGAAAACGTTGTTTTCAAGAGTCTGGAAAACCTCTCATCAAGACATTAATCAGGCAAATCCAAATCCAGCTCATACGATAGATCAAAACCACGGGCGGGGGTTTTAGCTCATCATCTCAGTAATGCCACTTGAAGCCGCGAGGGCAGAACGCATTGCCAGAGGAGAGTTGTGGAGCGAGAGGGGAGAGAAGGAATATTAAGTAGGCAACAGCTGTAACAGTGACAGCGACGACAACACCCGAGCGCCAATGGCTGCAGGAGCGAGCTTCCAAGACAGCCTGGCGCGAGTTTTGATCCCCGGTGTCCATGTCTGTGCTGGGTTGGACGGTGTCCCCTCCAAAGCCGTGTCCACCAGAACCTCAGAATGCGACCTTTGTCGCAACAGGGTGTTCGCATATATAACCAAGTTCAGACGAGGCCACTCTGAATCAGCCGGGTCTCTAAATGCAGTCAATGACTCGTGTTCCTATTAGGAGAGGGACGTTTGTTGACACATGCAGAAGGATACAGAGGTCGGGGGATGCACGTACCAGCCAGCGAGGGCCGAGGGCGGCCAGCAGCCACCAGAAGCTTGGAGGGAGACAAGGAAGAGGCTCTTCTTCAGAGCTTCCAGAAGGACGAGCCCGATGACACCTTGACCTTGGGCTCCTTGCCTCCAGAGCTGTGGTGAAATGCTGTTTTATATGCCAGCTGATGTGTGGCACTTGGTCACAGCACCCCTGGGACACCCATCCAAGGCCTTGCGCGGCCTTCTCTCGTGTCAGATGGGGCTGGCCGCCTGACCGAGGGGATATGGCTGAAACGACAACATGTGGCTCCCGCCTCACCCCCTCTTGGGGGGGATGGCAATAGGGACGTCTTCATAAAGCGCTTCTTTCAGTATTGTAAATGTTTCCAGAATGTCTACAGTTAAATTTATTCGCATCATACGGAGCACGGTTTGCTTAGAGCAGTTTCTAAATATAATTCACGATTAGAGTAAGACAATAATTCTGCTCCTTTCCTGTCATTGTTTGGGCGCACGTCATGCTCATGTGGTAATGTGGTTATGTCTAAATCTCTGCGCTGCACTCAGTAACCGTTTGAGGTCTCAGTGACAATTAAAAGCAAAGCCCCAAACACCAATTTTGTGTCAGGGTGTTAACTCATTAGTTTCCTTAGTTAGTAATAAAAATACTTCTATGATGCTACTCTTTTCCAATTTTAAAAGAGGTTAAATCTCATAGTAGATTATTTAGAAATAGGAAAAAATTAAGGAAACACTTACACATCGTTACATGAAAACAATTACTAATATATTTTATACTTATTTTTAGTAATTTTATCTATGCAAATGCACACATAGACATGTTTATAGAATAAAAAATTGCTTATCTATGTATTATATACATAAATAATAAAATTGGTGTGGCCCTGTAGATGACGTATTGTGTATAACAGTTATGAATCCTTTTTTAAAATTAATGTGATATAATGAGCATTCTTAAATGTTATTAAATATTTTTAAAAACATTAAAGAATCGCATAAAATTTCAGAATAGGTTCTTTTATGAATGTTGCTTTGGCTTTCTGCTGTACATATTGCTGTGAATAATGTATATATTTGTTTCTTTAAAATAATTTCCTGAAAGTGTGATTACTGATTTAAATGTTTTTAAAAAACCTGCCCTGATTCGCACTCTCACCAATAACACGTGTTCATAAAACAAGTATCTTCACTTTAAAATCTTTCCTAAGATTAGAGATGAGTACAGTGGATCATTGTTTCAACTTGAATTTCTGTAATTACTCATAAGGGAGAATTTCCCCCTTATTTTGATCAGACATTTGCATTTCTTTCATGAATTATCTTTACTTGGCCTTTGTCTCTGACAGATTATGGGTCTCAGAGAGACGAGATTAATACTCCAGGAAAACAGGATCGGTCCCTTCATTTCCACGTGCTGATTATTGATACAGTTAAAGAGCTTTTCTCGCTCCCTGTGTTTTCATCTGTGTTATGTATTTTGGAAACTCACACTGACCTCACAGGTCAAGGGCCGCAGGGAGAGCAATCAGGGTGAACCCGGTGGCCGTGCCCGCTGGGGTTTACTGTCAGGCTCGTGCCAAACCCATTGGGAGGTCCCACTAGGTCCCACAGAGCCCAATGGACACTAGGAAGTAGGATGGAAATTATATTGTTCATCAGCTTTCTGAAGAGGAATTCTGATTGTCACCCAATTTATGATAATTTATTGACTAGATGCATTGCAGACAAAGCTATTTGCAGACTTTACCTTGGAGGAAATCGATGGGCAGAGCAGACTTGCAGGAGTGTTGAGTATGGCACGGGGGGTGGGAGAGACGCAGAGACCAGCAGGACACACACGGGGCTGAGAAGATGCGGGTCACCTGATGAGAGCTGAACGGAGGAAGTTACGCTGAAGTCAGACGTCGGGGGCTTTCAAAGACGAATTAAGGGGTCTGGCCCTCCTAACACATGCAGTTAGGTGCTGGAGTCTGTCTTTTCCCAGAAGTTAAGAAAAATTCCCTTGAAGATATTTCAGGTTTTGCTTTCAAAGAGCGAGAGCTACATGCCACAATTTCCCCAGCCCTGCCAGCTCTCAGCTGGCCTGGAGAGATAGGACCGGTCCAATTTCAATTTCACTATCTCTTCTACAAACACATTAGAGCATGACCAGCAATAAAAATGAAAAACTCATCCCAGGGCTTGATAAACCTCTCTTGAGGATTGCCAGTGTTCCCAGGGCAGCCTCGTCTCATAAATGATGGGGTGCATAGCGAGAAGGGCCACTCCACAAGCTCGAATTGATGGGAAAGAAAATGCATAAAAGATTTCATTTGAATTCTTCCTGATAGCATCCTATTGTTTCACAGATTTTTCTCCACAATTATAATCTTACATGTTTCTTTAAAGCAAAACAACCAGACTGTAATTGTTGAACCATTTTGGGGAGGGGTGTAAAATTTCTAACATATAGAAATAGAAAACATGGAATGGCTAGTCTTTAGATCATGAACAATTTGGAAAACAGATCCTAGGAGAAGATGACATTAACATGTAAATCATCACTGCAATTAAGTTTACTTATGATATACATGGCAGTAGCTTTTAGAAGCTCCCCAAACAGAAATTACTGTTAATTAACTGGAGCCTGACTTTATGTTTAATACATGAAAGAAATTTATAAAAATGTTATTTCATGCTAATATTCCTATCCATGATCTTACTGGAATTGAAAATCAATAAAAACCCATTCTTCCTGGTGGCAGCCTATCACACCTCTAAACTCATAGATACGGAGAACAAATTGATGGTTGTCAGAAGTGAGGAGTGTTGGAGGGATGGGTGACAAAAAGGGAGGGATTAAGAAGTACAGATTGGCAGTTACGCAGTAGTCACAGAGATGTAAAGCACAGCACAGGGAATATAGTCAATAATATTGTGATAACGATGGATGGTGTCAGATGGGCACTGGATTTATTGGGGTGATCACTTCGTAAGTTACATAACCGTCTAATCACAATGTCGCACAGCTGAAACTAATATAATATTGTGAGTCAACTGTAATTGAAGAAGATGTTTTCAAAGAGAAAGAAAAAAAAAAAACGGTTGAGAGGAAGCGATCTGGTGGCTGTGTGGACCGGAAGGTTGATGTTTGAGGGCTGTGCGAGTTCCCACCTAAACTTCCTTGACACCTGCTTTCACGTGACTCCCTCGGCGTCCAATCAGCTCACAGCTTCTCAGACCTTTGCCTACAGGCGTTAGAGCGCCCGGCTGACGTGGGGACCGTCCACGGTTATCTACCACGTGTTCTACCCCAGAACCTTCTGAAATAACCGCTTCTCTCGCTAAAAATATAAAATGATGAAAACATTATGTTTCCATCCCCTGACCTTGACATATGCTACTTTTCAGAACTTCTATTGTATTCAGTACAGATCTGGACAAAATGGAGGATTCATATTTTTTCCATTTGAATCTGAAAAAAAAGTGCTTTCCTTGTAATTTTAGACTAGTGCTGTCCAAAAGAACACTCTGCAGTCACCACCGAACACCTGACACGTGGTTGGTGAAAATGAAGGACTTCTACATTCTCTGTTAATTAATTTAGGTTTAGAGAGACTCAAAGTAGCGGTGGATGCCCTACTGGACAGTGCCTTTCTAGGTAAGCTCAGTGTATAGATCAAATCACCGTAACTATTCTTAGCATGCTGAGAATGCATGTTATTTGATATCTACTTGAATGCACACTTACTTTTTGAGCTTCAGGGAAAGATCCCCACGAAGACTATCTAGGTAAATTGCTTTCAAATAATGAAGTTGACTCTGTGTGGGTATGTGTGTGTTTGTGTTCTGTTTTCCTTTAAACTAAGCTTCAGCGAGGTCTAATTTACATATAATAAAACATCAATTTTTAGTTGCATCGCAATGAGCTTTGGTAAGTATTCACAACCTTGTAATCACCGCCACCACAGTCATGATATGGAACGTTTTTATCACTCCGTAAAGTCCCTTGTACAGCTTCACATTCACCCACGTCCCTCATGCCTGACCCACGGCCACTACCCACCTGTTGCTATGACGCCGCTCTGCTTTTTGTCGCACTGTAATGTTTTTGGGATGCATCCACGTTGTCGGACGTATCAGCAGCGTGTTCTCCGGTATTGTTGAATAGTGCTCCATCATGAAGGTCCCCACATTTTGCTTGTCATGCCCCTGTTGATGGACACTTGTATTGTTTACACTCTTCTGCTATTGCGAATAAAGTCTGAACGTGTTTTTTAACATTTATTTCGCATCGGTTGGAGGGAGGTTGCTGGGTCGTGTGGTAAACGCATCCGCCACACTGTTGTAGTGGGGTTGGCAGCCCCATCGCACTGTGTGGCTTCCAGTCGATCTGTATCTTTCCCACTGAGTAGCACAATCAGGTCGTTTAGTTTACCCATTCTGGTGCGCCCAGAGTGGCATCTCACTGTGGTTTTAGTTTGTATTTTCTCGATAACTACTGATATGGAACATCTTTCCTTGTACTTAGTAGCCATTGGTATATTTTCTTTAGTAAAATGTCTATTTGAATTATTCCCCCATTTTTTCCAGTTATATTTTTTGTCTTCTTGTCATGAGGTCATGATAGTTCTCTATATACTCTTGATCAAAGTTTTTAAATTGGATATACACTTTTTCCAACAAAATATTTGCTTCCCGTACGTGGCTTGCCTTCTTCATTTTTAAGTGCCTTTAAAAACCAAAATTTTTAATATTATGGAAACCCGATTTTCACTTTTTGTTTTATGGTTCGTGTTTTCTTTCGTACTGTCTTAGAAACCTATTCTTACTCCGTGGTCATAAATTATTTTCACTTAGATAGATTTAGCTTTTTATGTTTAGTTCTATAATCCATTTGGATTTAACTTCTGCTTACAGTGTGACATGAAGATTATAGGTTTTTTTCCCCTCTTCCTTCCTTCCTCCCTATCTATCTTTCTTTCTTTCTCTTTCTTTTTCTCTTTCTTCTTTTTTTACATATATATCTAGATGACCCAACACAAATTGTTGAAAAGATCATCTTTTATTCATTGAATTACCTTAACGATGTTGTAAAAGTGTATTGACTATATGTGTATGGGTCCATTCTGTGTCATTAGCCTGTGTGCCCACCTCGGTATATTTTAAAAAACTGTTACAATCAACTAGAGTGAGTTATGTGTGTGTGACTAAGAGCAATGGCCGGGAGGCACACCTTCCATTTAACATGATTATAAAATACCGTCTCTGAAAAGTATTGGTTTGGCTGTTTAAAAAAACCCACATGATGGTATGTGACCCTGGAGACACTAAACATTCTTAGTGATAAAGCCAGTTTTAGGGCAGGACTTTTACTTTTTCACATGACTTGCTTTTAGAGTTGCTTATTCAGCAGCTGGCCAGTCTTTTGATTGTCCTCAGCCAAGTGGCCCAGCTCCCTGCTGAGTGAGTGTGGCATGAGACATTACTCAGTTTTTCCACAAGTAACAGATGAGATGCCCCCTCGAAAATCAGAGAAGATCTGATCTTTGCCCTTTGTAGTGGGGTTTGAATGCTAAGCTAGTTAAACCCCTATAAAAACTTGGCAAATTAACCTTCACAGCTGTTCACATCCTCAATCTCATTAGTCACCTTGGGAAAAACTTTTAGGATCTCTTTTGGGAGGGAAGGCATTCTAGGCTACCATTAGCTCATTAAAATCAAGCAGGAAATTATGATGGCTTTGCAGACGGCACATACTGCCGATAGCTCTCGATGCCTTCTTTGTTGTCAGAAACTTTTTATGAAGCACCTGTCTCTCAGTTTCTCTAACCAGTAGATTATTCCATTTGTTCCATTTCATACTAGAACAACTCAAATCTACCACCCCGTTTTCGCTATAACGTTTCATAACACCTAGTAATTTCGTCCCTAGGACTGGGTAGATTCTACTATCTGAAATTGACTTTATCCATTGACAACCTTTTATTTAGAGATTCACACTATCAATTGCCTGCCACACCCATGGATGGTCATGGATGAGGAGAGCGACCTCAGCAGTGTAAAACTTAGATATAAATGAAGGTGCACACTCTGAGACTTATTTGCTTCTCATCCTCCCTTCATTTTATAAGCGTATCAACCTTCTCTGTCTAGCTAGACCAAAACTATTAAAAAATCAAGCCCTACATCTTCATCTATTTTTCTCTTTGAACATTTAAGTCCAGTGTTGAGCATTCAGTTGGCACTGAGTAAATGACTTGATGGAGTGACGCCTGGAAGACCCTGGGGATTACCACGGACCTTTGTAAAGAGCAGGTGCTCACGTGTGCAGAAAGCAAGAACCATGGACTCAGCTGGTTGACGTGGGAAAGACTGCGGGGTGAGGATCATGACCCACACAGCGGTGGGCTGGGCACCACCTCCCACTGAGAATTCTGATGGAGAACAACAGTGCTGAGAGGTTGAGATAATTTTTATTGTAATAAGGACGAAGCGGAGATTGGTGAACCTGTTAATGGAAATACGGTAAATGGGAGTTAGAGGAACCCAAGATAAAGAAGTCAAAGCCTTGAAGAGATCACAATGCTAGTAATGAATTTGTACTATATCTATTCCCCCCTTCTCCCCATACATCAGAAACACTATTCCTAGCGTTTGAAAGGCACAGGCTATGTATCCTCATCCTATCCGCTAGATGGTGGACAAGTTGCTTAGTCTCTCTACATCTCAGTCTCCTCCACAGTGCTTTTGCTTCTTCAGCCGTAAAACCGAGTTGAAGATTATAGCATCACAGGACTGTTGGGAGGATGAGAAGGGTGATCTATGCTCAGTGCTTAGCCCAGTGCTCGGCATGGCGTGAAGCGATGCACGTGTTTTAGCGACGTTGCTCATGTTTGATGATGTGTAAGCTGCTTGCACTACTCCAGTCTCGTCTCTCAGCTTCCGAGCAGACTTGATCTAATTACTCCCTGTTCTAAAACCTTCCATCTTGTTGTCTTACACGACAAAATAAAATTATCTTATCTGGATTTCTCTGACAGCTTTTCTTGATCTGGCGTTTGCTATTTCATTTCTTGTGAAAACCCTTATTCACAGACTCAAGTTTCTGAGCACATTTAGAAAGTGGAATATTTTATGACAAAAAAAAATAGAGAATAGATAAAACAGAACAAGCCTATAATACTGGAACATTTGCAATGACACACAATTTTGCTCTTTTACTCTTTCTGGCTTTTTGTCTGTAATACCCTTTTCTCTAGTCCTACCTGAGCTTGAAGATCTAGCTCACATGTAAAATTCTCCAGGAAACCTTCCTTAATTGCCTGCCACAGTGAATCTGCCAGTATTGATCCTTGTGGACTGCCTAAGATACAACATTCTCTGCATTTACACTCTAAGCACTTTGCATGACTTTCACTATAGTACATATTATATTGGTCTCGTATTATAATATTTTTCATATGAATTTTACTTAAATCAGTACAGTAAAGCATACACTACGTCCTTATCAAGTCTTTGATAAATAGGCTTAAGAAATAATAAAGGAAGCATCAAGATTTCAAAATAGTGTAATGAAGCCCAAACAAATATAAATCATGTGAGTTTAACTGTGCTCAGTCATTTGCCTAGTGTAAAACATCTGAAGAGGTTCCTTTCTTAATGCAAAGTATTTGCAAAAACAATAGGTCTCGTTTCGATTCCTATCATTATCATCTGCCAGTAGAAATAATATATTTCATACACTTTGTATACATGTTACATTTCATATTAAGTATAAAACCCAACTACTCTTTGAATGTATTAATGCCTCAAATTAGGAAATGAATCTTGAAATAAAAATACAAATGATAAACTTAATTACAAACTCAAACTTTCTTAATAGGTCTTTCCTGCATAGCATTTTATAATTATAACAGAAATTTACTCATATACATAAATATTTTTGTGCATTTAGAGTATTTTGTTCTTATGGCTCTGTGTATATATGCACACACTCACACATACATACACATATACGTACTATACACACAGCTAATTCCCCTAGTGAATTAAAGTTGTGCCTTTACATTGAGAATCATGTCTTTTACTTAAAGAAGTTGGGTTTTTAAATTAAACTTTAACTGCAGTTGGTTGCTCAAGGCTTTCCTCACGTTCTGTGTTAATAGACTCTAATCCAGGACTCAGATTTGGTTGCCAGTCTCTTAGCTTTTATGCACGAATTAAGAAGTCTAAGAATTATCTTGACTTCCCATGGCCCATAAGCATATTTAGACATGTGGGCAATTATAATTAAAAGTAACAGGAAGAAAGGTAGTTCTAAATAAAGTTGAACCAGAAATAATATGTCTTTTACAGACAACTCACATATTTTAATACATTTATTTTCTCAAAAAAGGGACAAATTAAAACCTGAATAAACTCTGAATGTTTGACTGGAAATAAATTTTGTGAAGGAAAATGACTCCTATACCTTAAAATGGCACATTGTTAAACTCATACTATTAAGTTGGTGGCAATGGGGATTTGCTTGTGTTCGAGAAGGGATGTATTGAAGAAGATAATTAGGAAAAAAAGCAACAATTGAGCTCAAAAAATAAACCGTTCTACAAATATTGAAGCTAAGGATGGGTAACCATTAGGATATAAACTATATAAAGCATTGCTATACAGAATGTGCTTTTGACTAGATAGTGGATTTATAAGGAGATGGCATTGGGGGCACACGATCCAATTTGGTAGTGGGATCTTAGTTGGTAGATTTGCACTTTTAATCTATCTTTATTGATATTTTCTATCGTGATAATATTTTGAAACCTTATATTTTTGCAGAACAAATGGGTTAGTTACTTGCATTTTACAACTTATGAAACTGATTTCATATACTATGATATTTTGTTCTGTCATGTTTATAATAAATGTACAGAGTTTTTCTTGCGTATTGAAATTTTAAGGTGTTATAATGCAAAGTTGGGGGTAGCGGTACATACTGCGTCCTGTGTCTCTCTGGTACTATCCGCCGTATAGAATCAGAACCATGGACAGCACACCAATGGCGGTAGTCGGTCTAAGCTTTCTGTCAACACTGAGATTTTATGATTTATGTTTACTCTCTCTCTTTCCTCATGAGATTGGCTCCTAAGGAATTAAACAACATAAATATTTTGTAAAACTTCTAAAGAAAGTACTAGAAGTAGTATTTTGTTAATGAAGAAAGTTGAATTTAAGAACTGTGTTTTACTACATATCAATTTTAACTAGAATTGCCTCTGTTTTCAATCTTAATACTTTAGTTTTTATCACTTCATTTCTTACATTTTATAATTTCATTCTTGAAATTTATTTTCCATGGGTACATAGAGTTTTAAGTAATTTATGAAGGATTAATAAGAGATAGATTTCTTTCGGTTTTCCAATTTAATTATTCCTTTAAATGTACCTAGTTCCTGGAAATCATTGACATCATATTAAACTATTTGACTCTGAAAATCGTGTCTTGGAAAAAAATGAAATATTAAAACTGCAAATCTTCCAACTTGATATATAGCTTTAATTCTACATTAACCCATATAAAAATACACTGATTTTAGTCTGACTCTATTGCATTTGACACTTTCATTCACATTCAGAGCACTCTTACATTCAGATTAAGGAATTTAAAAGCCATTTCCCATGGAAAGGAATAAGGGCTACTTAGAGAAGTGGCTAAGTCTAGGTCTGGGGCAGTATCTGTCCTCTATGTGCCTGGGTCCTCATCTCTTCCTCTTATAAAAACACCAGTCATATGGGATCAGGGTCCGCCCTAATGACCTCAACTTAACTCTTTAAAAACCCCAAACAAATACAGTCACATTCTGAGATACAAAGGATTAGAGTTTCAAAATACAAATTTTGAGAAACACAACTCAGTCCATAACAGCAGAAAATTCAAAAGGACAAATAACCATTGTCTGGACCTAGTATCAGATCTTGCTATGGCTTTTCAAAAATGTTCTTCAGACTCTGCTTCTGACTCAGTTTCCCATTCTCACTCATGCTATGTTCACCATACTTCTTGCTTACTACATTCTACCATGTATTGAAGTTATCACTGCATTTTTTTTAATCTTCCTTATTAAAATGTGAGTTCCTTGAGGACAGAATAAGTTTTACTTATCTTTTATGTCTATTACATTTTCCACAGGGTCTTGCACAAAGTAAATTCTCAATCAAGATGTGAATTAGCTACATTTTAGAATGTTAGGTTTATATTATTTTATTTTTTTAGTTCCTATGAAATGTTATACATTTAAATTGTTTTCCATGACTTGTTTGATATCCCAATTAATTTGGGTAGTCTCCCCGGGATTTTTTTTCGGAATAATTTTGACTTCCATAGTTTTCTTATATCATATGTCTCAATATGGAGATGAAAGAGGTTTAGATAATAGCTACTATACAAAATTTAATAAGCACAGGAGAAAGGTGGCATGAGTGACAGTTGAAATCACTGAATACTCTGAAAAATTCTATTATTATAAGAGTCGAGATCATTATACTGATTGATGGCCAGTATATAAAGTGCTCATAAAAACATGTATGGGTTAAATTAATATCTATCCAATACCCGCACTTTTAAAGGGCTTTCTCCAGTAGATTCTGTAGGAAGTAACACTCAACACTTTAAATTTCCAATTATAGGCCAGTGAGATGCTTGGGTCTCTACCTGTGTCTCTGTCTCTCTGTCTCTTTCTCTCTGCTTCTCTGTCTCTGTCTCTGTCTCTCCCTCTCCCTCTCTCTATCTCTGTCTTTCTCCCTCTCTCTTTTGCTTTAAACATAGTCACCAGCACAGAGCTTGGAAGCTAAGGAGTGGATGTAGGTGACAGTTGATAAAGAGTTGGCATATTTATCTAGCTTTTGAATCAGAAAGGTTCTTTTTGTTCCAGTTGTCTACCGGGTGACAAGAACACAGCCTCTTGCCTGCAACGGCCTGGCACATGTGGCTGCCAGGTAAGAGGCACACAGTAGCCATCAACCAATGTCAGCAATGGAATCTTTATCTCCCTAAGAAAAGAATGCGTGGTCTCACTCATTTGACCCCTTCTCAGAACCAAAAGAAAAGAACAAACCCAGACTCTGAGGTGTCTTGATATAGTTTAAGATTTCACTGCGAAGTTTTTTTTTTTTCCCCCTAAGACTTTGTGTTCCTTCCACTTTCAGAGTATCTTCATCGGCAGCCTGATACTGCTGAGCGTGTCAATAAAATTCAGATGACAAAATAGTCCCAGAGAGAAAACAGACCCTTTGCTGGGGATCGTTCTTCATCTTCACTCCTAAGTTCTCTCTCTCTCTCTCTCTCTCTCTTTTTTTTTTGTGCTTACTCTGTTCTGACCCTGTTTTCTCATTTTAGTGGTTACCTGAAAAGGTAGGCATGACTAAGAAGCATTGAGTTCTGGAAAGATCAGTTCATAAATATCTTGTATTTGTAGGAAGCATATGGGATTTTAAAAATCTTTAGAAAATAAGAAGACTTGGGGACTCTTTCTGAAGCATCAACTGAAGGGCTTGGGATTTAAATCAATGTAACCTTATTCTTATTAAACTATTTGTGTGCTTTTTTTACTAAACAGGAAAAAACTCAATAATCAAACGAGCTTGGGAAGAAGGCTTAAAAAGGGCTTTATGGCATCATTTAAAACAGACTTCCAATGACCTTAGACTTGTATCTCCTCTTTTGCTTCCGGCTTCTACTAGGATCCAATTGTGCCAAAACAGCGGCAACAGAAACAAAGTGAAACAAAAACAGCCTCATTATTTCCCAGCCTAAGACACCCGGGAGCCATATGGACCCCGCCCTGAGGTTCTGACATTAAATCTACAGCATAGCCTCACTTTATCTTCAGAAGATCAAGCAGATGGAGAAGCCATTTCACGTGGGTGGAGAAATTCTTATTTGAAACACGAATAGCTGAAATAATAACTAAAAACATTCAGCAAAGAGGTAAACTATTTCCAGGTGCAATTTTCTTTCCTTTTATAACTTTATCAAGTAAGAAAATTCAGAGAGGTAAAGACATGGCAGAGAAGAAAAGTAAAAATACAAAGTTTCTATTGAAAGTGGTACGCTAACAGCCGTGGATCAGTGGTCCGCAGAAATCATGACGGTTTTCCACCAGAAAACGTCACAAGATACATTCTACATTTCTTCTTCCATTTTGGTTCCGGTGGTAGAATAAAGTATTAAGAATATTAAACGAATTCTATATGCATAGTTCATTTTTTCCAGATTAGAAGAAGAAGAGGGATTCTTTTTTCCTTCCTTCCTCTTCCAACATATAAATAAAATACACACGCACACACACATGCCCGCGTACACACACACACAAGTTGCCATCACACAAGTACTGGCTGTGACAGCTCTCAAATGGCATTAATGGATCGTATCAGATGGCACGATGTGGGGACGAGTCTGCCAGTGAGGGGCTTGTGGTTTCTGTTGCTATTCCTGCAAGTGGAAACTGTATCAAGAGGAATGTAATTTGTTTCCATGAGAGGAAGGGGTAACTCTTTTGTAGGTTCACCGAGGTCTAACAAAAATTGCCACATTTCATTTGAGGAACTTGTCATCCACTGCTTGGTGGAAATGCCTTTCTAGCCATTTTGTCAGTCGTCCTGACAGATCAGAGAGACTTCAATTTTAAGGGAAATATTCCATTTTACAATAAAAAGGGGTTGTATGGTGAGAGAAAGTGAAAACGACTAGGAAGGTACACACATGCGTGGAGAGTACACATCTTCCCAGGCTTTATTAGGATATATTTTAAAATGCCATAAAATAAAATTTAAGGCACACTTTTCCATAATTCGGAGAACCCTCAAGTCTGTGGATTTTACTTGAAGGCTATCATGATCTATTTATTTTAGAATGATATTTTCATCTAACTACTAATTTCTGATGCTGTGGTAGTTTATTGTGTGGGAGACCAGGGTAGAGTGTGTATTAGCTAATGGGTTAGCCTTTTTCCATCACATTATTCTGCTGGTTTTATTTTTTTAATGCTGGCATAGATAAGAATGGCCATATCCCCTACAATTAAAATGTGAGCATCTATTTTTATGCAAATTTCCTCATCTAAGAGAAATTTCCCCTTGACAATGCTGGCACATTATATATGTTGATAATAAATAGCAATTTATGCCTCATATTATGGAGAGGAAGTCACAAAAAGGTCTTTGATCTCTGTGGACCAAAGTAGATAAAACAGGATAGCGCAATTAGCAACTAATGTAAGCCCTGGAGAGGCATAAAGAATGAAAAGAGATACACGCATTTTTCTTCTGGAAGGATTTTAAGAGAACTAAACAAAGAAGGATATTAAAGTGGTGAGATAATGGTTTCTTTTATATGTCTACCAGGATAACAATGTCCATTGTTATCTGTGTAAA
This sequence comes from Eidolon dupreanum, assembly GCA_028627145.1. Classification (NCBI taxonomy): domain Eukaryota; kingdom Metazoa; phylum Chordata; class Mammalia; order Chiroptera; family Pteropodidae; genus Eidolon; species Eidolon dupreanum. The sequence continues at coordinate 171,594,058 of CM053502.1, read as the reverse complement.
AAACATTCATTAAACATCTAATGACACACTGAAGGATAATAATACTAATTCAATATTTCAGCCCAGAAATCATTTACAAAAGTTGTTAGTCCCATAAAATTCACCTTGGAAAGTTAGACTCCAAAAACATTTGCTAGAACAAGAATTTCATTATTTTAAAGCAGTGCATGCCATGATTTCAGGAGATGTGACATCAAATTCTTTGTGGAATTTGTGATATTCTCATTGAGGATCTTTGAAACACCTAGCATGCTCTCGAAACAATTGTCAGGGGTAGAAATTTCATAAAAGCAGTCTTGGAATTACTAATCTATGGGAAGAAATCACATGTTCAGTTAATTTTATCAATTTCTAAGATTATGAAATTCACAGTAACAACATGATCATTTTTACTGTCAGATAATAAATTAAAAAACAAAAAAACAAACTCTGAGAAATCGTAAGCATACAGCTGAATGCCTGATCACATGGGAACAAACCCACCTCTCCACTATCCTGGACCTGAATCCAAGTGCCCGCTCCCCTCCTCCCACAGGTAACCCCGACGCTGTCTTCTGACATGATGCATTAGCACGACCTGTATTGACTCTTATCCAAAAGGAATTATAGATGTGCATCTTGTATTATCTTTCTTTCTTTCACTCGTTAGGAAGCTTGCAGGTTGTATTTAGTGGCAGTTTGTTCATTTTTATTGCTTTGCAGTACTCCATCGTGTCCCACAACTTATTATCGTGAGAAGATACCAGGTAAACCCGAACTCAGCATTTTATTTGTTCGTGTATCTTTGCATCAACAATACACTCCCTTAGTTACTGTGGCTTTATATAATTCTCATATCTTGTGGATTGTCTTAAAATAATCTTGGCTCTCGGCTTCGGTCAATTTTAGAACTAGCTTATGAATTTTTACCAAGATATTAATTTTCTTATGATTTTATTATGATTTCTTGAGATATGTATAACAGTCTGATGGAGAACGTGGCGTACCTTTCCACTTTAATTTCTTCCTCTGATGGCTATAGTTTTTCCTATAGAAAACTGATTGCGTAAGTGATTTGCACATTTTGAAAAGAAATATACATAAATTTAAAGCTGTATTAAGTAGCGCAATGCCTCTGTTCATTTTTTAAAAGCTAAAACAATCATGAGGGTACAGAGAAGTTGGGGAACAGTGTGAGGACTTTCTTCTTCCTGAGCCGCTTGATAGCAGGTCCCCCCTGCAGCTCCATTTCCCCCAAATATTTTAGTGTGCGTTTCTTTGGAAAGCTGGGATTTTCCTGCCAACAATGGGTCTCAAAACCAGAAGATTAGCATTGGCGTGGTAATAACATTTAGGACTCAGACTGTTCAGCTTTCTCTAATTGTCCCAATAACATCCTATAGCAGGAACAACACACAGTGCAGAATTAGATATTATATTTAGGTGTCCTGTCTCTTTAATCCACTGCAGCCCGACAGGGCGCCTCAGTATTTGACGTGCATGAACTTGGTCCCTTGGATGATTATAAGCCAGTTATTTTGTGGAGTGTTCCTCATTTGATTTGTCTACTGTTTCCTCAGGATTGGATTAGGATTTGAACTTCGTCGGCGTGATGGTTAATTTTACGTGTCAAACTGACCGGGCTGAGGGAGCCCAGACAGCTGCTCAACAGTATTTCTGTGCATGTCTTGAGGATGTTTCC
>CM053502.1:171575652-171591877 GCA_028627145.1 Eidolon dupreanum | reverse complement strand
GCTTCGCCCACGGCCTGTGAGTCATTGACATAAGCCGTAGGGAGAAATCTAATACTATTTATCAAGAGGAACACAGGCCTGGATTTGCGTCTCGGAAAGCTAATTTTGATCACTGAACAATGGATGAAATGAAAAGGGAAGAAACAGAGGTCTGAGAAAGGAATTGAAAAGCTCGAGGTGAATCAGATGAATAAAAACCGGGAAAGTTGTAAAAGATAGGGAAAATTAAAGAGCACTGGTCAAATAAATATTTTGGTAAGAGAGTTGAAAGGATGTATATATAAAAAAAGAAAGATTAAATAAGAAGAATTCAAAATTTCAGAAACGTCTAAGAATTGTGATAAGAATAGAAAAAAGGAAGAAATATTTTGTGTTTTCTAGGGGGTTTGGTCAGTGAAAATATTGGTGAAAATCACATCTTACCTCAATGTTTCATGGGCTAAATGTGGACCTGAGACATTGGAAGAAGTTAGAATTCATGTATTCTTAGTCCTTTTTCTATTGATGTTTTGTGACGGTTTTACCCCACTATAGGTTTTGATATATGAGGAATGTTATAACCACATGTTATCTGTTACTTCAGGAACGTGACAGATAAGGGACCCACCTTGTTAGCAGGTAGCAAGCACCTCATTACGACGAACCCTACACACTGTGAGGTGGTTTTCCTTCTTTTAGAAAGAGATACTTATATTTCCACACATCTTAGTGTGAACAAATTCCATTTTTCTAATAATGGTTTAGAAGACAAAAGAAAAAAATTAATAGCATATACCAGTAAACAAATTACACTACCTCTCGACTAGCTCAGTGTTAGAACAGTGACAAAACTTTGACTGAAAAATGGCCCAGCTTCTTATCTGTGACAGTCCCCAACTTGTCCTGGTTCTTATTTTGTTGTTTCTCTGTCATCTTATCCATGTCCTAGGAAATTGTATTCTCATGTTTCGCTAAATTGAGAAGAAATATTTCTAGGATGCATGCAGCTGTGTTCTTGAACTTGTGACATTTAGAGGGCAAAAGAATGCTAATATGACTAATAAAACAGAAAAATGGCTTTAAAACAGGCCATGCGAGGCTTCTAGCTTCTCCTTAACTTATGTGTTAAACTGACTAAATTTGACAACTCAGTTTGTAAAGATCGAAATAGAGAAGCACTGTGGATTCGAGATGAAATAACAGTAAAACAAAGATATTTCTTACCTTTCAATAAGCAGGTTGTTATGTTCATTTTTTTGCACGGAAAAAAAAAATCTATGGGGAAAGAGGTGAAGAGTGTGTTTCTGTGAACGTGGCAGTCTGTAATGATTTTTGAATTACTCTGGAAGGCAAGAGGTCGCAACACAAAAATCATCCTTCTTTGGTAATTGATTTTTGCACTTTCCTTTGAACACACAGAATTGGTTTCAGGACTGACGTATTTACAATGTGCCAGTGAACAAGGCTATCGATAACTCTGGCACGTGAACTACAAGCTATCAATCACCATTTTTACCCTCAGCGCTTAATTTTGGCAGAGAAAACCCGGCCTCGGTAGCTCTGTATGTGTACTTACGTGGTGAGGTCAAGTGAAAATATTTGGAGAAGGAATGCTCCGGAAGTTCTAGGACATATAAGTATTATAATTAAAGACTATTTTAAGAAGAAAAAATCATGCACTTTTCATTCATTCATTCATTCACTATGCATTTTGTGGCTGTATAAGTGTCCCCACACTAGGACAGGGAGTTTGGGCTGGAGCCATGAACGAGAGCCAGTCTTGGATGCTCTCAGTGACCCCGTAAGGAGCAACGACAATGAGCACACACTATGGACCTTGGCATTTTGTCCCCAAGGTTCTTTCAAAGAGGAGGCGATTTGAGGTTGATCATTACGATGGGGAAGCCGAGGCCAGTCACGGGGGGGTTGTAGAGGAGCCAACGAACCTTCGAGGACCGCAGAGCAGGCGGAAGGACTTGGCCTTTCATGAGATGGCCGTCCTAGTGCGCGCCACGTAATTTCTGCTTGCTCCTCTGGAAATGCTCCCTGCTCCTCCTCTGCCCTGCTTCAGCCTCGGGAGGTGGCCCTGTGCGGACTGAATCGATGATACCCTTTTGATGAATGAGCCTCTCTAGGCTAGGTCGTGGGCGTCGGCTGTGTCGTGGCCTGCGAGGGCGGCTGCCTCTTGGCTCGCTCCAGGTTTTAGTAACCACTTGACCCTCTCCCCGAGTGACAAAGGCTCCCCCTGCTCTGAGCCACCAGTGCTCAGAGGAGGTCCCCCTCGCGGACTTCCTCTAAACTTCACATAGTGTCATAGGTCGTCCCATTCTGGAACTCCTCTCCAGCGTCCCATCTGAGGGGACGCTTTGTCCTCTGCCTGACCTTGACTGACACCTAATGCCAGACATGGCGGCTACAGCAAAACAAACCGAGAGTGATGACATGCACCGGATGTGTCCTGACCTAAGGAGGGGTCCTCGTGACCTCCAGGGGGCGCAGGGAGTGTGGGGTGCAGTCTGGATGCGGCTCTCTTTTCTGTATTCTTTGCCTGAGGAGGATGTATGATTCACAATCCACGTTCCTAAGAGCACTTGACCTTGGATCTCTGTGAAGCTTACTGAAGACCCACTGATAAATAAACGAAGAGTTAAAAATCTCATCACGTGACTGTGAGAAAAAGAACACAAAGCTCCACTGTTTAATGTTCAATCTGAAACCAACATTTTGTTGTTTAATTTAGAATTTGAAAGGATGATGTAACGGAAGCCACGGCTGTGCCCAGGCCGATTTTTCTGTGACCGCCGCGACTTGAAGTGCGTCTTCCCACAAAAAAGTGCAGAAGGCTGACGTTGGCAGAGAGAGAGCTGCTACTGTGGCAGAGAATGCCGGCACGGGACAGAGATGTCCCCGTCGACACGGTCGTTGACGTCACCCAGGAAAGCCGGCCGCCTGGGCTCTGCACACCCCGATGGAGGAGCAGTGAGTGCATCAGCCACCTTCCGCCACTGTTCTCTGAGCCAGTGGATTAAGTGAGGTTGACAGCTCGGGGCAAGGGGAACCCGGAAGCCGGGGACAGACACACCGGCTTAGCGGAGGAGGAGCACAGTGCACATCCAAGGAAGGGGAGCGATCCGCACCTGGGTTCCCCGGGGAGAACCGGGCCAGCGTTAGCCAGGCGGGCTGTGAGGGGCGCCCGGGCAGGATGTCGCTGTGCACGGGCGCGGGTCTGCGGTCTGCATTTCTAATTTTATTTGCGGCTCTTCTCCAGCACTAGTTTCCTCATCTGCGGAAGGTGTCAAGAACGCGTCTGAATAATGGGGCGCACGTGGTCACACGCTTACCTCTCGCATCACGCTCGCCCCTGCGTCTGGGCCCGGGATGCCGCAGGGGAGAGCGAGGAGGTCTGCGCCAGTCGTGTGAAGTCTCTAGGGCTGCGCCCCGCCGTGTGGGGGGGCCTCCTCGCCCCTCCACCTCTGTCCAGCCGTGTGGACGGGTGGAGGAGAACTCCGCCTGGCTCACACGTTCTCTCTCCTGGGAGTTTGGGTCTGAGAGCTGGAGCCAGTTCCTTGTCCCCGAGTGTGGCTGGGGTTGAAACGGGAGTGGCTGGTGGCCCGCGGAGCAGTGACTACCCGAAATGCCAAGTGCAGTGTCCTGTCCTTCCCCACGGGAGTGGCTTTCGTCTCAGCCAAGGAGATACTGCGCATTCTGGACGGATAGGAGATGGGCGTTATTTGTGAGCCAGGAGAATAAGGTTTTCACTCTTCGCCCTGAGTATTAAATGAACTCCAGGCTGCAGGAGGGAGGAAAGGGTCCGGATGATAGAGTTGGTGAAGACGAGGAGCAAGAGGAGCCACCACCCTGAGCCAAGCCCCCTGAGACATTGCCCCGAGGAAGGGGGAAGCGAGGCGGGACCGGCATCCTATGAATTTGAGAAGAACAAGGGAGCAGACATGAGCAGACATAGCTCTCTGGTGGATGAAAACCTGGTGGATGAAAGAGAGCGGAGTTTTATCTTCTCTCACATGAGGAGTATGGAGCTGGCTGCCCGGGCTGCGTTGGCAGCTGCAGAGAGCCCGGCTCCAGGCTCCTGAGCTGCTAATGTGGCCCGTCCGCCTATGTCCACCGGGCTGGACGAGATGACCAGGCGTTTGGTCAGGCACGGCAGTGGACGCTGCTGCGAAGGTACTCATTAGACGTGATTAACATTCACAGTCAGTTGACTAAGGAAAGCCGACCACCCCCCTTTAACGTCCTGGGCCTCGTCCAATCAGATGAAGTTTTAAAAGCAAAGACTGAGGTTTGCCAAACAAGGAAGAATTCAGTTTCTAGGCCGCGAATAGAAATTTTGCCTGAATCTGCTGCCTTCGGACTCGAGGTCACAGCGTCACCGCTCCGCTGGACCTCCAGACTGCCAGCTCGCGCCCGGACTTTGGCGTGGCCCGCACCCCCGGGAGGGCGTGAGCGGACGCCTCTCTTCCTAACCCACCCTGCAGAGCAGCCTTGAGGTCATCTGACCCCCGGGGGTGGGGCAGGGCGGGTGGAAACGGGGTGGCGCTTCCAGGATTGAGAGGGACAAAGCCACGCCTCCGACTCTCCCTGCTAGCCCGAGCGGAACGTATGGTCACCAAATGTCCCTGTGCCTAAGTGGGACTCTGCTTGTGAAGTCACGGCACCCTCCCAGCAATGTCTGTTGCGTAAGAGTGGAGTTGATCCTGGACCCCTCAGAGGCGGGTAATGGCGCCGCAAGGGTGGCTCGTCCCCACCCGCCAGACCGACGTGCAGACGGCGTCCAGACGCGGAGAACATCCGATGTCCACGGAGAGAGGTATCAGGAGGCACCAGGGAAGAAGCAGCTATAGCCCCACTGTCCCCCCAATCCCCCATCCCCCCATCCCCCACCCCGACCTCCCGGCCATGCAACAGCGACATCGCCAGGTCACCCAAAGAAAGGCGAAAGAAGAAACGATCGAACAGATTACGGTTTAAATGAAGCCTGACTTGATCATCTTGAATGGTCTACAAAAAGAATAAATTTTAAACCGGAAATGGTTGTCGAGTGTACCTAATATTTTCACTATCAAGTGGCACGGGTGACTCTGATCAGTGATAGAAATGAAGAAAATCATGTATGTATGACATGAAATGACACAACATAAAATTAACCTTTTTCAAGGGCATAGTTCAGTGAAATTCAGTACATCAACCATGTTACGCAACCACCAGCTCCATCTAGTTCCAAGACATTTCATCACCCCAGAAGGAGACCCTACCCCATTAAAGGTTGCTTCCCTCTCCTTTCTCCCCTCCTCTTGCCGACCATCATTTCGCATTCTGTCTGTGGATTCACCTATTCTGGATATTTTAAATAAATCATACGATATGTGACGTTTTGCATGTAGCTTCTTTCACTTAACGTAATAACCCCTCTGTTCATCCACAGTCTGGCGTGTACTGGAATTTCCTCCTTTTTATGGATATTTCATTGTGTGTATGTACCACGCTTTGCTAATTCATTCTTCCATTGATGGACATTGGGGCTATCCATCTTTTGCCCATTATAATAGTGCCGCTATAAACATGCACTTACATCTATTAATTTAAGGACCTGTTTTCAGTGTTGGGGGTGTTTGCCTGGGAATGGCTGAGTTGCATGGTAAGTCTATGTTTAACTTTTTAAGGAATGATCAAACTGTTTTCCCTGTTGCTGACCCGTTTCTCATCGCCAGCAGTAATATATGAGGGTTTGACTTTCCCCACATCCTTACCAACACTTGTTATTTTCCATTTTTTAAACCATAGCCATTTTGGTGGGTGTGAAGTGGGACCTCACTGTGGTTTTGATTTACATTTTCTTAATGACTAACGATGTTGAGCATCTTTCCCTGCATGTGGGCCCTTCGCATGTTTTCTTTGATGAGATGTCTATTCAAGTTCTTTGCCCATTGTTAAATTGAGCTCTCTATTTTTTCTTTAGTTGTTAGTGTTCTTTCTATATTTTGGACACTAGACCCTTATCAAATATGTGATTTGCAAGTATTTTCTCCCATTCCGTAGATCATCTTTTATTTTCTTGAAATTTCTTTAATGCACGAAATGTCTTGAACTTTAATGAAGTCCCGTTTGTTTGTTTGTTTGTTTGTTTATTTATTTATTTTGCCATTCATGCTTTTGGTGTCATATCAAAGAATCCACTGCCAAATACAAGATCACACTGATTTATTACTATTTTATTCTAAAAATTTATGGATTTGGCTATTATATGTAGGCTGTTAATCCATTTTGAGCTAACTATCCTATGGTGTGAGGTAGGGGAACTTGCCTCATTCTTGTGAAAATCCAGTGGTTCCAGCTGCGCTTGTTGAAGTGACTATTATTCCCCCATTGAATAGTCCTGAAACCCCTGTGTAATATTAATGGGCAGGATAATTGTATATTTTTAAGACGCTCCGGTTGTGACTGAAACTTATTTCTCTTTTCCCTAAAACTAAGTCTCTGAGTAATTTGGGTCAAATTACTCTGGGTCAAAAAGTAGTTAGGACATGAGTTTGTTGTGAGAGGAGATTGAAGCAAAAATACAAAAAAAAAAAAAAAAAACCACAAGAAAACAAAAAAGAAATGGAGAGGAGAGATGAAGAGTACTGTCACCCACCAGCTTCTGCTCCTGGTCCCTCTGAGGCACACCTCGGTTCCTGCATGGGGTTTCCCCATCACACCTCTGTCCTTATCATAAGTTCCCATTGAACTTGCAACTAGTAGGAGTTCCTTCCGTACAGAATTAATGAGTAGAATCCTTAAGGCAACCAACGCTTTTCTTGTACCCAAGAAAAATTAAAAGATAGCAAGGTAACTATACTTGAATTATCGTGATTTTTCCTGCCTTGGGGCGATATTTATATACAACCACAAGAATGTGACAAAGGTAAAGCAGTCAACACGCATTCTGTACCAACAAGTATCCAGGCTGGAAGGGCTGTCTCTGAGCAAAGTAAGGCCCAGGACAGCTGCCAGATGGGAGTCTTAGCTCTTATCGCCGGTGGATATATCTTGATCAGAGCTGACACTCGTCACAGACATTTAATGTTTAGTTGCTAGAAATCCATGATGCGTGGGCAACCTCCTCACCTGCTGATTTTGTCCTGAGTTTTAATATCTCAGCTCACATAGGTTTTGTTTTTGATTGAGAAGTGGTCATTAAACAATGGGTCAGATTCCATATGCCTAAGATGAAAAGATGTGTTTTTTAAAAATGTTACTTACATTAAATAGTTCTTAAAACTTTCTCTTCCATAAGAATTTCTCCTTTCCATTTTTCTTTTCCAAAATGACCCCATTTCCTCATTTTCATGTAAGTTTTTTTTGTTTTGAGATGAACTTATAGTTTGAAATAATTCAAAAACCACAGAAAAGTTGTAAGACTAGATAACTAAAACCTCTGTATTATTTTTCCAGATTTACTAATTGTTTATCCTTGGCCCAATTTGCTTTAGTTCTTTCTTTCTCTCTCTCTCTCTCTCTCTCTCTCTCTCTCTCTCTCTTTACCCCTCTCTCACTCCCCCTCCCGCCCCCTTCTTCCCAGAATGGTCTTCATCACTTAATCCGATGCATGCGGTCTTGCCCTCCCTGTTTCTTAGAGAGAAATGTTCTTGAAAGGAAATTTATACTCCTATGATGGCAAATAGCCCTTGACCAAGTTCTGCACTTGGCCAGATTCATGTCCACCACTGCGCCTTCAACGCTGTTCATGTCACCAGGACAGAGCTGTGACGCCTCTGTGATCGTCTTGGCCTGGAATGCCCCCTCCGTCACCTGGTACAAACTTCTCTGCACACTCCTCATTACTCATTTGTATTAATTTTCAAAACACAATTGCAACTTGTGTAATTATATACTTACTATAATACGCTGCTGTTTGGCAGTTTAATTTTTATTTAGATATCGAGACACATTTTAAGCTTAGATTTCATCAAACCTGGTCTGGTTGTTATTAAGAGAAAATAGACTGAGAAAGATCAGGGCCAAAAGGAATTTAATCTCTCGAATGAGCCTTCGAAGGGACTGTGAAGGTTCACTCCCAAAGACATGTCATAAAAGGCTATGAAGAATGATGAGTGAAAATTCAGCCAGAAGGCAGAGCGGTGGTCTGAGGTGAGGTGGGGAGGCGCCCCCTGCAGGCAGCAGGAGTCGGTGGGAAATCTGAGTCCTGTGATGGGTAGTTTGGTGGCAGACAGTTGGCATTCGAAGGTCTGTCCTCAAGCTCTGGAGCTCCATCTCAGGGCAGGGGCAGGGGCGGGCGGGTGCCAGGTGGATGTAGGACGAGCTGTGAGCGTAGATGTTCAAATCAAGATGGGCGGCTAGTGGGGATCCAGTGTCTAGACTCAGAGCAAGGAGGGGGCAACAGTCAGAGCATCAGGTTCCACGGACTAGTACAGATGTTTTATAAAAGCACCTAATCCTTGATTAATAGTCACTCATTATTTTCCTTCCTAGCTTTACAAGCTCACGTGTGCTGCATTAGTTATTGAAATAATGATTTGTGACTCGTTTTTATTAAATATTGCTCAAAGCAAATTAAATCAGGATACTGCCGATTTAAAAATGGAGGTCTTTAAAATAACCTTTGAAGAAATTTTAAATTAAACGTGTGAAAGAGAAGAAACAGGTGAAAATCTATTGTTTCAGCCAAAATTTTACTGACATTTGTTATTAAAATGGAGACATCTCAAAGCAGTATATTTCACAGATCTTTAGTTCTCTTAAGATCTTTAATAATGATTCTCTTAAAAATACTGGAAAAAAAGGAAGAAACACGTTCTGAAAAATTAGAAAATAATGAAGACTTTGTAAAAATAGCTACTGTTGAAAATCAGGTAAGAGCACACTTGGATAATTCAAGCAAAACGAAATTAGCGGTTCCAGATGGCATGAAGTGCGGAGTTGCAGCTGAGTAACTAAGGAGCACTTTCATCTAACCAGAGACTATTTTTAGAGCACAAAAATAGAGACCTGGGAAGCTATCAGCAGATCAGAGACCAGGATACATCCTTTTAAAAGAGAGAGAATAACCATGCTAATTATCTAAATGTTTAATTCTTATTAAGTTTTCAGGAAATAAGATAAAATAGCCCAGGAACTGAAGTCTTCCTGCACTGTTAAAACTACGGTCCACCAGCGGTAAGGGCTGATGATGATCCTTGCGGGCAGTTTCTCTTTGTTGGGTTTCTTGTTCCCGCCCACTCGCTGCTTCGCCATTTCTTTGAGTCTGTTTGTTCCTTGGGGCGTCTTTCCTCTCCTTTGGGACCCCTGTCATGCTTCTGAAGCGAAGTCGTTCCCTAACCTGCCTCAGGACCATCGCTCGGGTTTATCGAGGACAGGTGGGACATACCTGTCGCATGGCTCCTGACATGCGACAAGTCCCTTCCTAACCGTAGCTCTCCTCTGTGATCTTCTGAGCTGACACTCGTCACAGACGTTTAATGTTCAGTCGCTAGAAATCCTTGATCCCCAGGGAACCGCCCCACCTGCTGATTTTGATGCCCAGGAATCCCAGTGTGAACTCCGGTTTCCTAATCCTGAGGATTTAGCGAATCAAGCGTACATGGGTGTCTGCCTCAGTGAGGACAGCGGAAGCGGGGTGACGACGGACAAAGGCGGGGCTGACCGCGGCCATCACCAGCTTGGAGCCCCCTCCCCCTCACCTGAGCTCCCGCGGCCGTCGTTCTGTCCCCGGGGACACGTCCCTGGGGACGTCCACAGGCCCTTGTCCCTGACCCTCTCTCGGCCTTCGGCCTCGCGAACAGCGTTTCCTGCCCTTGGCCTGAAGACTGCGTATTTTGGGGAACTTCGATACGATTTGTTTTCCCCTTGGGAGTTGCTCATCTAAATGCGGCTAGTTGGGCTCCTTTACCGTGGGATTTCTCGGCTCGGCGCCGTCGCTGTCCTCCTCTGCGGGGTCGCACCGCGCGCTTCCCCAGCTCAGACCCGCCCTCGTGGACGGACGGACGGACGGACGGACGCACGGACTGGCTCCGCACGCTCCCCTGGGAGGGCTCCGTCCCGGCTGCACGTGTCACGCTTTGTAACGTCGCTTCCACTATGTCTACACGTCCCATTTCTTCAATTAAACAGGCAATCTCCCTACTGTTGAAGACTGTGGCTTGTGCTTCTTTGGACCTCAAAAGTTCAGCACACTTTGCCTTGTCCACCTACACAAAATACAACATCAAACAACAAATACAACAACACCTCCCCCCCCCCAAAAAAAACCAAACTACTCATCAAGAGTTTATCATCTGCAAGGCACCGTGCAGTGCTTCATGGGAAATGCAAAGCTATGCACGGTGTCGCCCTACGATAGTCACCATTGCGCTTCTATGACGACTTGGAATTTACCTCGTCCTTTCAAACAAAGTGTGTCGTTTGAGCTCGTCAACAACCTGGTAAAGTGCGGTAAGCGTCACTCTTCGCTCTTAACAGACAGGTGACCTGGGTCCGAGCCAAGAATGCCAACTTGGGCGGCTGTTCGTGGAGCAGGGGCCGGCGGATGGCTGGGTGCCAGGTCCCCTGCGGCTCGCGGGGACCTTCGCAGCAGCACAGGATCCCGCCACTGTGCCCCCAGGAACTTACCCAAACACACTAAGGGACAACGACGAACGGGCTTGGCGTGATGCGTGGGGCAGCGAGGGAACAGACCTCCGCCAGCTCCCAGCTGTGCGATGCGGCTCAGACCACCGCGGTTACCCGGACCTTCACGCATCACGTGCAGATCCAGGCGTTTGCTTTGTCTCTGTTGCCATGGAAATGTGACCACATCTTATAGAATCACCACTGTCACTTTCACCTTTTAAAGGCGCCCAAATGAGGAGCGCCCTTATTCCAGACAAGATACAAGTTTTCTGTCCTTGAAACAAACAAACAAACAAACAAACACTGATGAAATTACGACCTAAGTCTGGGAGGAGAATGAACTGATCTATGTGGATTGGGAGGGTACTCACTATGCGCGTTTGGCAAATGAAGATAAAAATACAATAAAAATTAAATGGAGACACATGGAGGGAGGTGGCAAAATGAATATAGTAAATATTGTAATTAGGTAGTGGCAGTACACAAACTCATGATAAAAAAGAATTATATTTACAAATGGGTTAAGGCTGTGAAAAGCAAGTAACAGACTGAAAAATTCTGTATTTATTGTGGTAAGTATAGGTATTTTGAATTATAGAGTTTCATAAACTTTAATAACTCACTTTTATCTACTTTCACAATTCACTATAAAACTTAGAAATATAAATTATAAAGTTATATTTTGAAATTTTAGGTGGGAGATAAGAAACTGTCCCCATTTTCTAAAAACTATTAGCTTTCCTAAATAGCAATGCAGAAATAATGCAATTGTTCTGGGTAAAAAAATATGTATTTTGCTTGAAAATTTTAGCATAGGTCAAGATTTTAATTAAATATGGGAAAGTGTGAGAAGAGGAAGTAAAATTTTAGTTTCTTGTAATATCTTTTAGCATTTTCGCCATCGTTGTTTAAGTCAGTATAAACACAGATTTGTATTGAAGGGGATTCTTAATTTCCGATGGCCCGTTTGATCTGGGATTTATCACCGTCATCATTGTCATAGCAATCGGTCATGCATGGGCATCCTGGACGTTTGAAGGAGATCTACGATCTGGCTTTTAAAACAACATATGGATGATCCGCTGTGTCAAGCATGTGGCCGGCTGTCTCGCATGCAGTGAAAGCTACGCCCGTTGTCCCTGGCGGGGGTCCTGTTGCTGGCGTGGGACCGAGGTCAGCAGGCTCCAGCCCGCTGCGATTTTTGTTGATAAAGTCATCCTGGCATGCAGCCATGCCCCAACCTTCACGTGCCGTCTGGGGCTCCTCCTCACAGCAGTGGCGGAGCGGAGTGGCCGTGTCACTGCAGGGCCCACCAAGCCGAAACCTGTCTCTGGCCTTGCGCGGAAAGTGGGCCAGCTCTGTCACAGAAGAGGTGAGTAGGAAGACACTGTTTCCCCCGCCCAGTCTCCAGTTTTCCTTTTACTCATGATTTCCCTTCCGAGAGCTTAACTGCTCTCCTCTCAGTCCACGAGTTCTGACGGGTCCCATCGGGCTCCCGCTCCAGGAAAGGTGCCCAGCCCCGCCTTGGACAATCAAGTTCAGGCTGATCAGTTCGGGGATGGGCGCTCAGTTCACTCTGGGCCAATTTAGGACCTTGGATAAAGGTGTTTTCTGTTAGGCCAGAGGGCTTTTCTTCCTCCTGGCTTGCTAAGTTTAAAGGAGACAACTCAACTGCCATGTTAAGATATCCTACCTAAGAAGACTGACCACAGGAGAGCAGGGTCAAGCACCGGAAAGGAAGCAATACAGACAGCGATAGAGCTGTATCTGTGTGTGTGTGTGTGTGTGTGTGTGTGTGTGTGTGTGTGTGTGTTTGTGTGGGTGTCTGCCTATTATCTATCTATCTACCCATCATCATCATCACCATCATCATCATCTATCATCTATCTATCATCTATCTATCTATCTATCTATCTATCTATCTATCTATCATCTATCTATCATTTATTGTCTATCATCTATCTTCCAAATCCTGATAATATGGCTTGCCACCTGGAATCCAGCCAGACTAGACCTCCTTGGAAATCTAGACCCCACTGTAGGTTAGATTTTGATCTTTCCAAAATAAAGAACTCCAATGAACACTGCCGCATCCAACAAATGGTGAACCCTGCCACTTCTGGCGTGGCTTTGGAGAATGTGCCTGAGTGGGAACGATGGGAGATGAGGAAAAGACGGAAGACAGGAAGCTGGGAGCGGTGGTGCAGTTTTATTTTCGCAAGCTGCTTTTATACAGGAACGTACAATTTCTGGCATACGCAGTTTCTCTGAGGCATAGCGATACTGTTTCTTCTACTTCTCCGAAGCCGCATCTCATCCTGACCTTCGGCTCGTTTTTCTGCTTGTGGCTACATCTGTACCATCTTGTTCTCAGGAGGAATTTGCGGAGGCGAGGCAACCCTTAGTTGTCCTCACAGACTGCAAGGACCTCGTCAGCTTACAGCCCTCTCTCCACAGAACACATTACGTTCTCACGTTGGCGTGAGGAGCAGGGGGCGGAGAGTGGATGGAAGAGGGAACCTTTGAAAGTCATGACAACGGAAGCTATAGAAAAGGATCAAGATGTCACCGTCTGTCAAAGTAGAAAAATAATGTCAGAGTAGAGAGACAGTGGAACTATGCTTGTCTGCTTTGGGGCGAGACGGTGAGTGTGGGGATAGCTGGAACCCAGGAAGGTGGGGCCGTTGCTGAGCTGATGACAGACACGATGCCAGCGAAACGCAAAAGCCTTTGAAGAAAGGTTGAAAACAAGACCCTCCTCAGAAAGATTACGCTAAGTGAGAGTGACCATTATCATATGAAAAGGCAAATTTATAGAGACTGAAAGTGGACTAGAGGTTGTTTGGTGCCAAAACTGGGATGGGGATTAACTGTAAAAAAAGAGAAGAAATCTTATCGTGGGCATGAAAATGTGCTCAAACTGGTTGTGGCGATGGTGGTATCACTCAGTAAAGTTACTAAAAATCACTGCATCGTGCATTTGAAATGGAGGAATTTTCTGATATGCAAAATATAGTTCAATAAAGTCATTAAAAACGGGCACAAAATGTAAAAATAGGATGAAAGTGGAATAAAAAAATCCTAAAGCTGAGAGTTTCATTTGAAAAACATTGTCTCTTCTGAGTTAGTGACAGTGTTGATAATATCACTTATAGCCAAATGAAATGCATGTACCTCGGTTCAATTCTGGTGAAGAAAGAAAAGCAACTATATGAGACATTCTTGGAGCAACTGGGGATATGCGAGTATGAATGGAATATTAGACAGCATTGTGGAAGGGTTTTTAATTCTCTGAGATGCAATAATGATACCCTGATTTTATGGGAGAATATCCTTATTCTAAAGAGAGGATACTGAAATATTCAGGGTAGCAGGATAATGATAATTTAAAAAGTTTAGACATTTGCAATATTTCATTGTAGCTAAAACACCGCCAATTGTAACTTACATCTTTATTGTTTATGCCAGGTAAAAGGAAAAATGCTGCCAATGAAAATGATTGATTCTCTCAAAATAGGCTATTTTCCTTCCTATTACCTACCACGATTATAACTGGATAATTATCTAGGTAATTATTTGTCCAATGTCTATAACCCTCCCAGATGATAAACCATGTGAGAAAAAGCCTTGTCTGTCTCTTGTATGATCATATTCTTAGCACTAACCCTCTGCTTATCAGATTGCTCACATTTCTTCGACAATTTCTCAATGAATAAAAAAATGCAGTTTCTATCAGGTTAAAGCATTTCAGAATGATAAAAGCTCCATAAAACATTGAGATAAAAGAATGCTAAGGAAACTCTAATGCTAGTAGACAAGCTAAAATGGTGCATACAATCATTCTTCGAAAGAGCAAATGAGTTGGTGTGTGGGACAGGAACTAAAATAGAGGATTGTACAGTGTGCAGGGAAGGCAGGAAGAGGCGAGCGGTCTGCATGCTGATGGTCAGACGGTGTTTATAGAAATGAGTCTCGGATGATGAAAAGACTTGTGCCAGGGCCTGAGGAGTGAAGTCGAGTCCAGCGATCATGCTTAGATATGATCATTTATGGGGGCTTGGAATATCATTGTGCTGGTTTACTGGATGCCATGGTAGGTGATTGGCATGCATGGGGTGTAGAGAGCACGTTGGCAAAGGGGCAGGAGGGGAGACAGCTCAACGAAGTAGTATTTGTAGATTGTAAAGAGAAGGATGAGAGTGATTGGTGAGAAAGGGTCAGGTGAGTTGGGCAGAGCTCAATCATTGCAACGTCCTGTGCCATGCCAAGGAGCTTTTCTGAAAGTGATGGTGGGCCTTTGGAGGGCTTGGGGCAGGGAAGAAACGTGATCGGTTTTGCTATTTAAAAAGATGAGGGTTTTAGTAACGTGGAGAATAGGTTGGATTGGAGACAGATAATTCTCTTAAGAAGCAAAGATGAAGATAACTTTACATAGGACACTGGTAACAACAATAGAAGTGACAGCCTAGATAGACATTAAAGCAGAATGGACAGGACTCTGTCATATATTGTGTATGAAGATTGAAGGAGAGGTAAAGGTCTAAGATAATAATTCTTGACTTTTTAGAGTTGATGGACATTTGAGAATCAGATCAAGTGTTGACTTGGAAAGTGTTGTCAGTACACAAACACACAACGTTTTGCTGAGAGATTAGAGGAGGATTTCAATGATGTACATTCCTCTCAAATACACTCTTACTCATCGCTAGGGTTTATGTAAGTCTAATCTTGCTTACGAAGCCCCGGTTAAGAAGACTACCTATGGTGAGGCTGGGTAACTTGCTGCACGAGGGTTCATCACTCAGCACGGGAAACAGAAATGGGCGTGAAGTTTTGGAGGGAAAGATGAAGACATCAGTGAAGGAGATGTTGGAAGCTAACAGGTATTACTGTTAATGTAGCTGAAAGCTCAGGGCCTAAGAGGCAAGGGATACTTTGTCTGAAAGAATCAGTAAATAGGTGGTGTCAGGAATAAATAAGGCAGTCTAGGAAGCACGCCAAGAGAAAAGAGAGGAGACAATGAATAAAATCTTGGGGAACACAGGAAGAGAATTCCCTAAAGTAGGACATGAACAGATGGTTAAAGAGAGTCAGAAATCCATGTGACTTAAAGGAAGAGAATTTTGAGAACGAGGTAATCAATTAAATATGCTTCAGAGACACCAATAAGTGGAGAACTACACTGTTCACTGCATCTGGGACGTAGGGGTCTTTGGTGATGGTTACTGGGATTGTGTCATTGGAGTGGTAGAGCTGAGCTAAAACCCAGACTGCACCAAATTGAGGTTGTGAATAGGCACCAAAAAAAAAAAAAAAAAAAAAAAAAAAGGCGGAAATAGCAGGTGTAGAGTCTTCTCTTTTCCAGAACTCATTCGTGAAGGGCGGTGGAGGAGCGGTGTGCATAAGGAGAGGTACGGTCATTTCAGATGGGTGGCCAAGGCCAGTTAAAGATATTCAAGGTTCATCCACTGCTTTCCGCAAGTGACTTTCCCCTCAAAAAGATCAGCACACCTCCCCACTCCCAGGCAGACCAATAGGCTGCTTAGACTAATGAGCAGGCCCTGCAACGGTCCTTGAAGTAAGAAGTCACGCTCTGTCACATCGCGGGGAGCATCTGCCACTG
>CM053502.1:171557049-171575152 GCA_028627145.1 Eidolon dupreanum | reverse complement strand
TTTTTAAAAAGAAGAAATAGAGACTAGATACATGACAGATCAAAAGAAGTCAATTGAATGCTAGCAATAAAGTAGAAATTGAAAAACAGAAACAAAAACACCAACATTATGATCACCTTCTAGTTCTCCATCTTCAGTCGATTCTTATGGCGTTATGAATTTATTTTCCTGTCTCCCCCACTCCCATTCCTTGGTTCTTACCTCCAGTGAACTAACACCTAACCTGCTAAACCAACCGCTCTTTAAAAAAAAGACCATTCTACGTCCCTGTCCTGTTCAGCTCCTAGCTAGCTCAACACAGTGGATTGTTTTACGTCTGTTATAGCGTTCCTCATCACTTCTCTCTTCTCGCATACCTTCTTTGATGTGTTCATTTGTGTTTGTACTGGGTATTGTTGAATAAGAGCCTATCCTCAGAAGAAGGGAGGTGGGAACAATTTAGGGAAGCAGGAAATCAGAAGACAGATGTGTGAACCTCTGCATCTCCATTGGGTCTGTCCTTAGAGACCACAACTGTGAGAACCCTGAAAACCAAACAGTTCCATTCAGCCTCGTTTACTTGGACCGGGATGGTGGAGGAAGGTTATCCATCCAGGCTGCAGCCAACGCGTCTTGGATAGACTGGGGCACAGCTGGAATGGTGCTGGGAAACTCGCTGTCCGCTAAGGCCACTCTGCTTCCCCGGCGATGAAGCAGTCAGCACGGCGGCTGTCCATCACCCCCGGACGCCCCTTGCCGTCCTCCTGCCCTCCCCAAGTAATCCTCTACACCCCGATGAACCCTAGTAAACCCAACTACCACGCTCAGCACGTTAGATCTTGACTTACTGTGTCCTTCAACCTCTGGCCTCAGCCAAGCCATCATGGCCTGTGACTTCTATAGCTGGTGCTCATTGTTCTTCACTGTCAAGTTCAGAAGGAGAGGTTGACATTTCCCTTCAGCTCGATTTCCACTTTCAGATGATTACTCCTGTACTTTGCATTAAATAAACAAATAAAACAACAACAATGAGACCAGACGGAACCACCATCAAAAGACACCCATAAAAAATCTCAACTTTTCCAATATATATTTCTTCCTCTTCCTTATCACAGATCTGCAGAAATTTACACCCCGCCATTCACTGCAGGTTTGGGAGTCATCCCCAGAACTTCCTTCTATCGGCCTTGGTGGCTCCGTATCAATCCAATGACCCAAGAGAGTCAAATCCTACCTTCTGGGTGTCTGGCTTCCCTCACACACACTGTGTTCGTCTGCTTCCACTGGAATTTTCAGATCTCTCGTGAAGCCTCCAGGAAAGCTGCTGGGCTAAATTTTCAGGACCTTCGGCCCCCAGTACCCTGCTTAATTCTTCGGGTGTGTTAACCTTGCATCCATCTTTACTCCCTTCGCAGACTTATTTATGCTCTAGACTCAGTCCTGTAGCCGTTCTCCTCTAATCCCTTGCGGTACGATACTCCTGTTGCCTCTGATCTGGTTACTTACTCTCCACTTTCTTTTTTCTTTTTAAAAATTTATTTGTTTATTATTTATTTGAAGAAATGATTTAATTTTTCTCCCCCGTCTACCTCCCCTGACTTAGTCTCCACTTTCAACTGGGCGTTAGATTCTAGCAATCGCTTTTTTTTTTTTCCTGATAAAAATTTTACTTCTATTCTCCACAGAGTGTATTTAAATTTTTTTTTTCATTCTCCTAAAATTCATTTTCCGCTTACCTCCCATTGCACAGAGAAAATGTAACAACTTATTAATATTAGAAGGCCTTCTTTTTTTTTTTTTTTTTTTTTGCCATCGCATTTCCAAATTAGCCTTTATCTTTTCCCATCCCTTTTCTTCTCTAATTTTCTCCAGGTCCGATGCCACCTTGTTCCCACCCTCGGGGACATCACTTGCTCAGTCTTCCCTGCTCTTCTCTCAGCATCATCCAGTCTTGCCCTAGCTATTGAACAACCCCTAGCGGAGACGAACATAAACCCGTCGTTCACATTCATTAAGAGTCTGCATCCTCTTAAACTCCCAACTCTGCGTCTCAGCCACCGGCCGTTCTGCCTCTTTTGCTTTCAGTCAGAATCCTTAAAGAGCTGTCTGTTTGTGTTTTATGCACCCCCAGAACGCTTACTCTCTCCTCATTCCAGCAAATTCTGGCTTCCACATCCCATTCCAACTCTCAAACCATATTTTTTATCTTTCTCTCTATCTATTTTCATTTTTCCTGTCTTTTTTTTTTATTTAGCTCTTTTTTTCCTTACAATTCAATGAGCTTTTTCAATTACAGTTGGCACACAATAATATATTTATTAGTTTCAGTTGTATAGCATAGTGATTAGAGATCTATATAACTCACAAAGGGACCCCACTAAGTTTAGTACCCCTCTCCCCCCTTACATATTTATTGCAACATTGTTAACTATTTTCCTTGTGTTACACTTTATAACTCCATGTCTATTTTGTAGCTTTCCATTTCTATTTCTTAATTCAAACCACAATTTAAAATCTAAATTTCAATTTTTATTCTTACCTTCTTGGCAGAGTTTGGCAGTGGCACCTGCTCTCATATTGAAATGCCCTCCAACTGGCTTTCGCGGTATGCCGTCTGGTCTGCCTTCTTCCCTTGCCCATCCGGCCAGACCTTCCCTATAGCAACCACTGTCACTGTCCGTCCTGCGAGTGTCGTGGGGCCATGTCTTCATCCCACGTACACATCCCCTGCCGATGTCTTCCGCATCAATATCCCGGATGATGTTTCTGGCTGATTTCCTCACATCTCTGATTCTTGCTCAGACTGATTTTCAGACCTGTGTGGCTGCCGCTTTTCTGACTTTCCCCACTTGGGTGATGCACAGACAGGGAATTAGAAGACCGTACCCTTCAAGACGTGACGGTCACAGCTCACCTCCCTCGGTGACAGCCTCTAACTCGACCTCCAGCCCCCAATTTCATCACTTCCGTTTACTCTCCTCCCTGCCTACCGATCGTTCTCTACAAATCCCGTTCTATCACTCTCTTGCTTTTAAGATAATTTCCCATAACTCTGAGGACAGTGTCTTTGCTTAACTCTACAAACTCCTCTCGAGTTTTCGCTCTCACATTCTGCATCTCCTTCTTCCCGTGCACATGGGCCCAAATACGAAAAGTGGCTGCACGTATCACACTCCTCCTGCTTTCTTCATTCTTTCAGTTCTACTCGTTTTCTTAGCTGAGACATCACTTCCTCCAGGAAGTTATTCCAGAACCTCCAAAACACAACGCATCATTCTGGAGCACCTGTGCCTTCCCTATGGTCGTGTGGTGCTTTTGCCTTATAAATCCTCTTTCTTCGTCTGTTTCTCCTGTTGAATTGTGAATTCCTCAAGACCAAAACGTATGTCTTGTTTATGTGTGGTCCCAACACAGAATAGACACCTATTAAAAATTTATTGAATTAATACTTTCCTGCCATTATGTTATGGTTACTCGATGCCCAGCAAGTCTTTATTTTGTAATGTATTACATTAAAGACCTTCCGTTAGAAAGAGAAGTCACTGGGGAAGCAGTTGAAATTTTTCGTTATGTGAAAAATACCTTATGATTGTACAAACAGTGGTTAAGAGTGGCAGGAATACACATCTCATATACATTGGAAATTAAAATGGTTTAAAATAAAAGTAACAAAATAATTTTCTAAGAAGTTTGGTGACGTGATTGGAAGACCACTGAGCATAAATACATACATACACACATGCACACAAAAAATCCAAAGTTACAAATTCATGTGAACACACATCTGAGCGTTTATCAACACCGAGTCAGTGTTGAGGAAGGGTAGTGGGGGTGAGGATCACCTTTGGGGACAGGCAGATCTGGTTTACAATCTTGATGGTGCTTTCTAGCCATGCCACCTAGAAATGGTGCTGGATTTCGTCTTAGCTTAAGTTTCTCCATCTGTTAAATGGAGTGCTATAAACTAAATGTTTATGTACCCCCATTTATATGTTGAAACTTAGCCCCCAATGTGGCGATATGAGGAGGTGGGACGTTTGGTGGTTGATTATGTCACGAGGGTGAAGCCTTTGTGAATGAGATCCGTGTCCCTGGAGAGCTCCCTCCCCGCTCCACCTTGTGGGGACACAGAGGCAAGATGGCCGCCTGTGGACCAGGAAATGCGCTCTCAAACAACACTGAATTTGTGGGACCCTTGATCTCAGACTTCCTGCCTTCCAGAGCTATGACAAAAAATTCTGTTGTTGATAAACGACCCAGTTTATGACATTTTTGTTATAGCAGCCGGGATGAACCGATACACGTAGACAATCAAAACTACCCACTCTAAAGCTCAGCAGCGAAGACGAGATGATGTCTGCACAATGTCTGTGCCCTGGAATATTCCACGAACACAGTGATCATTGTTCCTCCATGGCTGCTTTACCACTAAGTGTTTATGAAAAGACTGCTTTCCACTAGGAACTGGAAGCGTTAGGTGTAGGGAAGGAGACAGGTGTAAGAAAGCAATGTAGAGAGAATGCAGTCAGCATTAATATGCTGGCTAGGTAGAGGGTCAGGGGATGAAGGGAGCAATTGAGGGTATCATTTTATGAACTACATAGACGTCTAACCAATATACTGTATACTTGAAACTAACTTAAATGAATTTTAAAAAAAAGAAAGCAATGTATGTATGTAGCTCCTCATTTATGTCATTTTTTTCTGAAATTGAATGAAAAAAGTCATTCTGTTTGCAAGGGAAAAATAGTCAATAGATCATATTGCTGGGAGGAAATAATAATTTTTTGTAAACTATGTTTTGAAAAATGAGTATATATTTATGTATCCCCACCAGGAAATTTTCTTTTTCCATGAAGACCTGGTAATGTTAAAAGGATAATGTCTGCAGATCTACTTGTGCTACTCAGAAGGAACTGACCAAAAATAGATGTTCTTAAAATTTTTCTCCTTTTTAAGAAGGCAAGGAATATTTTTAGAAATTGTATTGTTTTCTTTTGTCTTGAAGTTTTCTTATTCCTTCTCAGTGAATCTTCTTTACAGTTTAAAAAGTTGGAGATGCCAGTTGGGTCAAAATTCAAGAATTTGGTTTCTTAAGGATATTCTTGACATCAGAAATAATTATTGAAAGGGTAAGATGTGGTTTTTACTCAGGAAAAAAAAATCCACTGTTATATTTGGAGAAAGAATGTGAAACATAAAAGTTAGTCACTATCAATCCACCCTGAAGGGAAGCTGTGACTCCTTAATTCTCAGAATTTTGACAGCCATTTGGAAAACTTTTGTGTTATTGGAGAAGGTCTAAGAAGGAGTCCTTGGCCATGAGGCATTAATCTCACATAATCTCACAGAACCTGAAATAAATTAACATGGCCCTACTTTCAAAAGTATATTGAAGGGTCTTCCAGAAGGCTATTAATAGGTTTCCAAAAGAAACAAACAAAAACAATGAATGCCTTTGGATCAAATACACTTTATAGACGTTGGGTTGAATGATGGATGTTCAATGGGTGTCTTTATTAAAAGAGTCCTTGGGGACATCCGTATGCACAGGGGGATGAACTATGCGGAGTTTCCCAAGATTTTCATAACTTGAGATGTTTTCGTGGAGCACAGATTGCTAGCTGAGCAAAGGAACAGGTAGACAGGAACATGACTGGCTGTGAACAATGAAGTTGCTATACGAGAACCCACATAATTGTGTAAAATACGATTGGGAAAATACAGACGGCAATAATTTCCCATCAGTGCCTTGCATTCGATAGCCGTGTGTGTTAAGATGGATCATGACCATACATTTGCATAACAGTAACTTTTTCAGACTGCTGTGCCCAGGCTCACACAAAGGACTCAGCCCTTTGAAAACTGGTGAGTCTGTGTCGTTAGCTAGTTTAGATCTACTTCTTGAGAACGGAACCAGAAGATGTTCTCACTTGTTTTTGAGGCAGGACAGAAAAATAGTTAAGAAGAACCGGGGGTAAAACAACCAATCCACAAAGACAAGGAAGATCAGAGAGATGCAAAGCAAAATTCAGAGGAAATGACACATTCTTGTCATCATTTGCATTTCCAGACATGAATTGGTTCTAAAATAAAGCATTCAGCTGACATAATGTCGTTGACATTAAACTTCATTTAATTATTTTTAGTGAAAAACTAGGTATCTTCTAGTAAATACCTGAGATGAGATGGCTTTTTCTATTTTTCGAGGCTTATAATATAAATACATTTCTGTCTGAGACTTTTTTCCCCTCATGATAAACCTTCATTTTTTGATGTTCCTATTTCTCATGTACTAAGTAGCAAATTTAGGATCATTTGTATCTGTGACTTTGTTACTGTTTCTTTTTTTAACCAAGTGTTAAACTTGGATAATTTTGTATTTATTAGGTTTATGCCCACCATTTAGCTATATTATTAAAAATGTCAGAAGAGCATTTGAGCACTGGATATTTTTTTTCACTTTAAGTAACAGAAATTAAAGAGAGCTTTGGTGAAGCCAAAACGAAATCTCCGGTTCCATGGATCCCAATTTCTTGCCAAACGAAGCCCTTAAATTTTGCTTCTGTCTGCGTCGTATCCAATGTTATTGGGCTGGTGTATTTCTATTTCCCTGATGTATTAGTTTTGTTAAAATAAACTAGCTCAGGGATGTTTTACCATCTTCTAATTGTGAACCAGTGTAATGTCATCATCAGTGGTCGATCAGCCTGTTTCTGCCGTGACTCTAGTTAACTCACCCTCCATTTGTTTTCTTGTTTACATATCCTGTACTTCTTTATGCTTTAGTGAGTAGATACATATTTATTTTCTTAGTTTTCCTTCTAATATGAAAGGTCTTATAGTGTAGATATGGGCACTTTACTGTCAGTTAGCAATGTGTCTTGGAAATTCATATGAGTTCATAGATGTTATGCTCCTCATTTTTTCTGGAGCTCCAGATTATATATATATATATATTCCCTGGTGTGGATGTGCCAGTTTTCAAACTCTCATGTATTGTGATTTAGTTGTTGCTAAAGGAATTTATGAAAAAATGCTGCAATGGATAACTTTGTGCATCTGTGCGTTTGTGTGGTTGACGTGAGTCTTTAGGGTGAACTACTAGAAGTAGGACTGCGAAGCCTCCAGGTAAATGCTGAGCTAAATACTTCATGAAGCGGTTTGCGTCTCGCCCAGCAGCGTGTCAGTGCCTGCATCTCCAAAGCCTTAACGAGAAGTGTCTTGTCATACTCTTTAATTTTTTACAAGCTGATAAGTGAAAATGGTAACAGTAGAGCTATTTTTATAAAATTTATTGTGGTTATAATTATATTTAATAAAACGACATCCATTTTGATTGTATAGTTTTATGACTTTTGACAAACGTGCACATCAGTAAACACACTAAAATACTACAAATGTCTCACTTAGCCTGTATCAGTGGCAAACAGTTAACATCAAGAATAATCAAGTTATGGAATATTTATATCTCAAAATGCTCATGTCTCTTTGCAGTCCCTCTTCTTACTTACCCCTGATGACCAGCCACCTCCGGTATGCTTCCCGTCACTGTCACTACAGATTCGTGTGGTTTGTTCTGCAATTTCATGTGAGTAGGACCGCAGCATGCACGCTTATTTTATCTGACTTCTTTCACTCGGCGTAGTTTGGACATCCATCCATGACACTGAGCATATACATAGCTGACGCCTTTGAATGGCTGAGAAGTCCTTTATGTATGAGTATTCTGCAGATTGTTTATCCATTAACTTGATGATAGATCCTTGTGTTGTCTTCCTGTTTTGGGTATGTACATAAATCTGCTATGAACATTTAAAAAAACTTTTTATGTGAACACACGTTTTCATTTATCCTGGTTAGAGACCTAGGCACGTAATGGCTGGGCCACGGGGTGTGCCGATGGTGTTGTTCATCTCTCTAAAGCGACTGTGCCATTTGCGTTATCTTAAATAGGTTGGAGAGGTCTTTCCCATCCTCGTCATAATTTGTATCTCCCTTAATAGGATAATTTTTGTTGAACTCACTCTTTTGGCACATTTTGAAAAGGCTCAGGGGTGTTGGAATTAAAAAGAGCGGTGGATCTTCAGTAATGCACAAGACGTAGAACGCGTTCCAACTCTGCCTCTCACCGACGATGTGGACAGAGCGAGTTACAACCTTGGCTCTTAGTGCTTGCCAAGTAGGCACAGTAACCCCGTATGTCGTTTACGTCTACCATTGTCTAATAATACCACTCCACACTGAAATATCACATATATATGTGATATATATATATATACACACATGATGTATATATGTATGATGTGTGTGTGTGTGTGTATACACACACACACACACATATCACTTAGCCTGTATGAGCGGCATATACCTAACGTGAAGAATTTCAATTGATATTTACGATCAGTGTTTTAATTTTTATTTTTACTACAACGGAAGTATTGCGTCTTTTGACAAATCTCTGAGCGATTCAATATATGGTCTCTGTGAGAGGTGCCGGGAGAAGGTAGTCAGATATGTCATTTACAGACGTTCACCGAAGCACCTGTAAAACAATCTCTTCTCACGCTTCAGACTTACGAAAGCTGCGTGGTGCTGGTAACATCTTAATTCGTTCTGCATTGAAAATTCAAGTTTAGAGTTCACAGTGGGACATAACTCATGAAGAAAAATCAATACTTACACGCTTAGAGTGAAGCCAAACCAGATTTCATATCACGAGGCAGATCAATTTAGCGCTAAGATCAGGAAATTGGTGCCTATCAGAGTTTGTCCTTTAATTGATGACGGCATCTGCAGCTAATGGCTCTCAGCTTTTCGAATAAATGCGCGCCATTTTCTTGAGTAATTTCCTGATACGTGGACATGGCTAGTAGAATTGCATGCGTTCACTGGGAAAGACAATGGGATTCATAATTCACAGGAGCATAATTTGTTAAAAAAAAGAAACCATTATAGTAAAAATATATCCATGAATCAGACAAAAGGATAATGTTTCATGGGAAGAAACAAACATTTATACCGACTGTAGTGGGTAGCTGCGAACTTACATCGGCTATAAACTGATTTTTGTTTGCTTTTCACTCCGTAGGCTGGATTAGGCTCAGTTTCAGTCGAAGGTCTAATAATATCATGGGAATTAGTAAAGCCTGGGCTTAATCGACACTGTTTTCACATCATAGACATTTCAGTGCCTTTAATTCATGAGAAAGTTACCTAAGAGACTATTACAATAGAGAAACTAAGTAAAATAAAGAATGTGGCTTAAAAAAATTGTTTCATGAGGGGACTTGACTTGTAGAAGACGATTTTATGGAGTGTACGAAAGATACCCACTATTTCTTCATCTGTAGCTCACATTATCAACGGATTATATTGGCATTCCGGTTTATAAATCAATATCACAGGAGTTTGATCGCAATGAATCATCTTGCCTGAACTCGATCGCCTCTGAGTAAGCAGATAAGAATCAGAGTTACAGCCTTCAGCTCCGCTATATGAAAGGAAGCGCACACGCAGGGGCTTCTGGGAGTGAGACATGCCCAGAATTATAATCCGTGGGATCGCCTGTGGGGTCTGCGGCTGCCGGGGTCACATGCGTGGTCACCCTCTGCAGCCTCGTGAGGCTTTCTGGGGCAGAGTCCACGAGAGTTTCTTTCCGTGGAGGCCTCCTGTGCCTGCCACATCTCAGCGTCTCCCTCGAAGGCCTTTGTCTATATCCAGCAGAACTAGACATAAATTTTACTGGCAATAAGAGGATCGGGTTTAACACGCTCAGAGAAATACTCCTGAGAAAAAGACTTATCGTGTTGCGTTTTCTTATTTCTCTCGCCACTGTCTGGGATTGCTTCTCTGATTCCTTAAGCAATGCGCTGTTCACTAAATACGCACCTTGGCTCAGGACTGGGATTTGGGGAACGACGCAGAATTTCTAGGTGAATGTGTTCATATCATGTTCGAATGACAGTACAGAAACAGAAGTCCTTTTTTTTTTTTTTTAAATTCCAAGATCATTTTCAAAGCCGATGTGGGTCGGCAGAGTGAAACCTCTTCGGAAGTTAATAAGTGAGCCTAAGGCGGGTGGGCAGGTAGGTGTAGAAACACCGTATTAATTAGTGTGTTTGATAATGAGCTTCCCACTGGGATGACTGGAGGAAGTTTCGCCCTCTGGGCTTCCAAGCCAGCCGCCTGCTGTCGGCTTGACCTCTGACCTCGCGTGTGCTCTCATTCCTCTGGGCAGAACAAGTAGTTGGTAAACGACAAAGAAAAACATGGCATTTACAGGGCCACCCCACAAAACATTTCGGTGCAAATTTTCTGCTTTAAGGTTGATGGGATGATTTGCCATTTTAGAGCAATTCTTCTGGTCACACGCACAGGGTGACATAGACTTGTTACGAACACCTAGTATGTTATTCATTCAGCAACTACTTAGCGAACGCCCCCTGCCCTGGGCTCGGTTGGTCACAAGAATAAATGGTGAAGGAGTAAGACAAAAACTCCTGACTCAGGAAGTTCACACTGTGGCGAAGAAAACTGCAGGACGGGGAGCGGAGTGTGCGACAGAGGCGGAGTGTGCGACAGAGGCGGAGTGTGCGACAGAGGCGGAGCGTGCGACAGAGGCGGAGTGTGCGACAGAGGCGGAGCGTGCGACAGAGGCGGAGTGTGCGACAGAGGAGGCCCCAGCTAGCTGGGTGTCGGGGAGCGATGCCTGAGCAGGCGACACCTAAGCAGAGGGAGCCCTAAGCACCTAAGGGCACATTTACTTAAGTCCACCCCGGACGCTTCGCCGGGGCCGGTGGTGGGGGCGTCACCATCCGGTCCCTGCCTCTCTTCCTCCAGACTTCTCGTCAACGACTCTCACAGTTCCAGATTTTCTTTTGTCTCTTCACAAAAAAAAATTAAGAAAACATCATTGTTAATAAACAAAGACGCTGTCAATGCACGTCTGTGTGGCAGAGAACCAACTCCGTTCTCTTCACAACCCCTTGAGAGTCCTTTCTAGGCAAATGTGTGGGTGCACGTGTGTATGTGTGTGCATGTGTGTGCGCGTGTGTGCATGCTGTGCATGCATGTGTGCGAGTGCACATGTGTGTGCACATGTGCATGTGTGTACGTGTGTGCATGGTGTATGTGTGCAAGTGTGTGCGTGTGTGTGCACGTGTGCGAGCATGTGAGTGTGAGTGTGCGTGTGTGTTGGGTGGTATCTGGGAGCCGTTAGTCTCTCTCACTTTTCTGCCTCTGGGCGTGAGGAAGAACGAGTTTTTAAAGCATGGGGCATCATGCACAGGCAAGGGCCTGGGAGCTATGTGAGGGCAGTGAGGGCAGCCGCAGTGGGGCGCCCCACCCTTTCTGAGGTCGACACCCCAGGAGGTTGCTGCGTGCTCACATCAAGGTCAAGGTCGATGGCCCTGCCCAGACCAAGATGCCTTGGAGTCTGAGGCTCCTTAAATCTTCAGCTCCATCTCACCAAGGGCTTGGCCGGGAAGACAAGGGGAAAGGCAGCGTGGAGAGTCCGTCTCGACCTTCCTCCTGCCTCGACTCGCAGTGACAACTATACCGCTGTCACCTTCTGTTGAGAAGATCTGTGTCCCTGGTCCTCCCCGGAGGCCAAAGATGCTGGGAACTGTCACCCTTAGTGTCCCCAGAGCTTCCAGTGACAACTTTGTGCCACGCGGAGCGGTGTGTGAATCGTGGTGTTCATCCGACCACCCCATGTCACAGGGTGTGTCTGCTTGCACGCTTCTTCCCAAGCCGAGCATCCCCAGTGTCTCACACGCGGAGCAAAGTCCGAGCCTTGGTACTGTCCACAGACCCTGGCGTGGATTTCAGCTTCTCGAAAGTCATCACCCAATAGGCAAGCCCCGTGTGCCCCCGCCACGGCAGCCACGACATGGCACGGGGACAGGAAATCCGAAGCACACTGTCCAGCGCAGAAGGGGGACGAACGGCGGGAGACACGCAGCGCTCGCTCGCCGGCCCGCAGCGCTGGAGAACCCACTCTGGGTGGCGCGTGGAGAGCCGATGGCTCCTGGGTTCAAGCCGAAGGCTGAGCCCTGGGGGAATTCTCTCTCCGTGTCCCAGTTCCCACGGAGCTTCTGCGAGTGCAGGAGACCGCCCCACGCAAACACCATTTACAAACCTCCGGTGTGTGGGATACTGATCCGGGCTGAGGAAGAGGACGGAGTGGGCGGCGCTCTTGGCAAGGATGCTCGGAGGAGCTTTCCAGAAAAGACCTGGAGGGACTAAGAGTGACAGAAGCAGAGACAGAGGAAGGACTCTGGGAGAGGAGCCAGCTTCTCAGTGTTGAGGCGAGCCGAGAGTCCCGTGTCCCCGGACAGAACGAGTAGGGTAAGGGCGGAGTCACAGGAGGTGAAGTCCTAGGAGCATCATGTGGCCTTCTGGTCTCCCGCGTGGACCTCCGCTTTTGTTCTGAGATGCGGATGCACCGGGAAGTCTGGACAGAGAAAAGATGTGATCGCGCTTGTAACCCACGAATCGCTGGATGGAGCCTGAAGGCGGAGGCCCGCAGAGCAGCTACGGGGGTGTCGCCGTGGGCCAGGTGGCCTCCCGCCAGCCGCCCTGGGCATCGGCCCCCCTGGAGCCGGCGTGCTGTATAATGATAAGGATTTGAAATGTTTTATTATGCAGATATCTTCCAATTCTAAGTTTTATTGACTAACCCCATCTCTGTGTGTATGTCTATCCACACCGCTTCTTATTTCTATTTGCAGAGTACTTTAAAAATATGTTTAGCAAAAAAAAAAAAAAAAAAAAAAAAAGACTGAAAGATTTGCTTGAACAGGTGTGTACTGAAGCAACAGAATGACATTTATTCTGAAACAGATCTTGGAGATTATTTACTTGGTTTATTGAGTGTACGCATTTGGATTTTCACACGAGAAATCTGAACCCCGAGGTAGGTTCGATTTTGACAGTTAACTATGAAGTGTATGTGCTCGTCTTAGAACTAAGTTTCCCTAAAAAAAAAAAAAAAGTTAATCGAACTCCTGGAAGCAAGGATACATAGCTGTGCCAATGAATATTTCTGTCACTTTGTGTTTCTTTATTTACCCTAATTTAAAAAAATACGGCGTAAGTTACATGCAGCAAAACTCACCCTTTAGCACAGTGTGTCCGGTGAGATTTGACCAACGCGCACCGGCGGTAACTCCAACCACAGTGAAGGCTTTGAACAGTTCCGTCGCCCCAACAATCCCTCCGCCCCTCCTCCCAGAGCTCGGTCCCCAGACCACGCCCTTGTCAATCACCCATCTGCTCCCTGTCTCCACGGTTTGCCCGGGAGAGAATGTCATTTAAATGGAATAATACATTGCTTAACTTGAGGATTGATCTATTTTTCTTCTCAGTTTGTCATTATTGGCTTTATTTGTTTTAAACCTTCGTTTTGAGATTCACGTGGCTGTGTGTGTGTTTGAATATGAGCTTTATTTTTCAGAGCGGTTTTAAGCTCAATGCAAACGTCCAGTGACAGCTGGGAGAGTGCGTGTGGCGCCGCGTGCGGCCTCCTGCGTGGCCAGGCTCCCCCGCCGGGCTGTGCATCTGCGGGGATGCGCGAGCCCGCAGGGACACGTCGTGACCCTCCGAGGCCCGCAGTTCACATCAGGGTCTGTGCTTGGGTCGTTCTCTCCGCGGGCTTGGAAAAACGTGGGACGACAGGCTTCGGCCCCCCGGTGTCATCTGGAACACCTTCACCACCCTGCAAGTCCTCTGTGCTCTGACCGTTCCTCCTCCTCTCCAAATCCCTGGCAACCAGAGGGTTTTTTTTTTTTTTTTTTTTTTTTTTTTTTTTTTTTTTTTTTGGTCTTCATAGCGTTGCCTTTTCCACAGTGTCACAGAGTTGGAACCACAGTGTGTAGCCTTTTCAGATTGGCTTCTCTCTTAGTCACATGCATTTAAGGTCCCCCCTGTGTCATTTCATGGCTGGGTAGCTCACTTATTTTTATTGCTGAATAATATTCAGTAGTCTGGAGGGACCACAGTTTATTTATCCATCACTTAGAGGACAGATTGGCTGCTTCCAAGTTTTGGCGATTATAAACAGAGTTGCTATAAACACCCACGTGTGGGTTTTTGTGTGGATATATATTTTTAACTCATTTGGGTAAACACCAGGAACATGGTTGCTGGATCTCATGTTAAACGTTATGTTATGATGGTTTTGAAAGAAACTAGCAGACTGTTTTCCAAAGCGGCCGCACCATTTCATCCCTGCCAATGTGAGCAAGGCTTCCTGTTGCTCCACGTCTTCGCCAGCATTTGGCACTGTCAGAATTCTGGATTTTGGCCACTCTAATAGGTATATGATGGCATCTCATCGCTGTTTTAAATATGCAGTTTCTGAATGACCCATGACCTGAATATGCTTTTGTATATTAACCTTGCATCCTATAACCGTATTCTAATGACTTATTAGTTCTAAAAGTTTTCTTTTGGTTGATTCTTTTGACTTTTTTTACACATCATCTGTAAACAAAGGTATTTTTATTTATTTTTTCTCAATTTATATATCTTTTATTTCCTTTCCTTGTCTTCCTGCATTAGCTAGCACTTCCAGTATGATGTCAAAAAACAGTTTTCCCATTTAGTGGGAAAGCTTCGAGCCTGTCACCACTAAGTATGAGGTCAGCTGTAGCTGTTTTGTAGACGTTCTTTATCTCTGAGTCAGTTCCCTCATTCCTAGCTTGCCAAGTGTTTTTATTATTATCATTATTATGATGAATGGGTGGCAGATATTGTCGAATGTTTTCTCTGCATCCACAGATATGATTGTGTGATTTGTCTTCTTTCACTTGTCTTTGATGTGGATGGGTTACCTTAATTGATTTTCAAACATTGAAGCAGGTTTGCAACTGCATAAACCCCATTCTCTTGTGGTATTTTATTCTTTTTATACAGTGTCGTATTTGATTTGTTATTTTGTGGAGAGTTTTGCATCTATGTTGATGAGAGACATTAGTCTGTAGTTTTCTTTTCTAGTTAACATCTTTATCTGGTATTTGCGTGAGGTAATGCTGACCTCATGGAATGAGTTAGAAAGTATTCCCTCTGCTTATGTCTTTTGGAAGAGATCGCAGAGAATTAATATTAATTAATATAATTTCTTCTTAAATGTTCGATATAATTCACCAGTGAATGTACATGGGCCCTTTTGCTTCAATTTTTAAAATATATATATATATATATATATATATATATATATATATATATATTTATCCAAATAGTCTCTTTGTTCTTGTGTAAGTTTTGGCAGACTTTGTCTTTCAAGCTATTGGTTCATTTCATCTGGGTTGTCACACTTGTGGACAGAGAAGTGTTCATAACATCACTTTACTGTGCTTTTCATGTTCATATGATCTTCATTAAAACATTCTCTTTTAATTGTGATATTAGTAATTTGTGTCTTTTCTATCTTTTTTTCCCCTTAGCTAGCCTGCCTAGTGGCTCATCGATTTTACTGATCTTTTCAAAGAATGAGTTTTGGGTTTTGCTGTTTTCCTCTATTGATTCCCTGTGTTTAATTTCATGGATTTTTGCTCTAATTGATATTTTTCTTTTTTTATGTTTACATTTGGATTTAATTTGTTTTGCTTTCTCTAGTTACTTAAGGTGGACGCTTAGATTTTTAAATTTTACATCTCTTCTTTTCTAGTATACACAGTCGAGAGTATCAGCCTTCCTCTAAGCACTGCTTTTCCTTTATTCTGCAAATTTTGAAAAGTTTCATTTTCACTTTTATTCATTTAATATATTTTAACTTCTCTTGAGATTTCTTCTTTGATCTATATGTTATGTAGAAGTGAATAATTTCACTCTAATATGTTGGGGTTTCCAAGCTATCACGCTTTTATTGATTTCTAGTTTAATTCCACTGTGGTCTGAGAGCAGGCAGTGTATGATTTTCATTCTTTTAAATGTTTTAAGTATATTTTATGGCTCGGAATGTGTTCTCTCCTAGTGAATGTTCCCTACGTGCTCGAGTAGAATGTGTTTCGGCTCTCGCTGGATAAAGTCGTCTATGGATATCGACCACGTCCAGTTGTTTGATGCAGATATTCGATTCGGTTACGATCTTGCTGATCTTCTGCTTGCTGGATCTGTTCATTTCTGATTGGGGGTGTTGAAGTCTCAAGTACAATAGCGCCTTCATCCCTTTCTCTTTGCAGTTCTTCCGTTTCTGCCTCGCGTATTTTTATGTTCTGTTGTTAGGTGCATACCTGTTAAAGATTGTTATGTATTCTTGGAAAACGGACCCCTTTATCCCTCTTTACCCATGATAACTTCCTGTGCTCTGAAGTCTGCTCCCTGTGAAATTAATAGAACTAGTTCTGCTTTTTTTGATTAGTGTCACCTTGTTATATCTCTTTCCATCCATTAACTTTTAATCCACATGTATTTTTATATTTAAAGTGGATTTCCAATAGACAATATATAGTCGGGTCTTGTGTTTTGATCCACCCTGATGACCATTGTGTTTTAGTTGGTATACTTGGTTCCTTGACCTTGAAAGTGATTTTGATATAGTCAGATTACTATCTACCATATTTGTTACTGTTTTATATCCTTTGCCCTTTTTTATTCCTATTTTTGTCTTCCATTTTTTTTTTTTGCATTTTATTGTTTTGAGTGTTTTATATTATCCCTATTTACTCCTTTCTTCACATATCAGTTATACTTCTTTTGTAATTTTTTGAAGATTGCTCTAGAGTTTGCATATACATTTACAACTAATACAAATCAAGTGTCAAATAATACTGCACCACTTCTCAAGTATTTTACATAACAAAATAATCCTAATTTATTCCTCTTATTTCTTGTATAATTGCTATCAGTTTTACCTAATTTCTTTAAAGTTACCTATCTTTAGTTTACTTAAGATAAAAAAAAACAGAAGAACTATAAAATGTGTACATACCTTTATTTTATCCTTAAATATTTTACTTTTAGACTGTAAGAAATAAATCGTGGATTATAATTTTTAAGTATTTTTTCCTTAGGCTGAAAGTTATTAGTGGGTAATGATTTTGAAAATCGTCTTGTTAAATATTCTTTACTGTAAAATGTTTACCTTGAATTTAACTGAAATATTTTAATTTATTAAACATTATTAGGAGATCCATTTGTTTTCTAAACAAAAATTCATAGAATTCATGAAAATCTTAGAATGCTATGAATTGAAAAAAGAGAAGTTAGTTTTTAGGGTGATTTCCTTCTTTTGACTTCCAGAATTAAAATAGTAAGTGGGTTGTGTGTTATACAAATTTAGGGCTGCCGTTCAAAGAGATGCCAAGATTCGTAGCGCCTCCTGAATTTATGCAGTGTGGTGGTCTTGTCTGAGAAGTGTGTGCATTCATGAGAAGGCGTTCGATTGATTCTGTCTTCCCCTTAACCTCAGTCAGGACTGTGAAGGTAAAAAGAAGAGAAAGTGTGGAGAATCACTGTGAAGTGTGTTCTATTTGTGTGCGTTGGATTCCTACAAAAGACAGAAGGTTTTACTAAATACTTTTGGAATTTGTCTTCGACCTTTTACTTATTTCTCTCTTTTCCAGGCAATTCTCAGGAAGATGAATGGTGTTGATTTAATTATCTTTTAACCTACTCTAGACTATAACTACATGCATCCTTATTTCTGTGAGTGAATGACTGAACAGTTCTATTACTGAAACTATTAGATTTAGAGAGTTTATTGATTTCGAGTCTTGGAACGAGAAAGGTCAATACACTGGTTTGGTACTTTAACTCATTTAGATTCAAAAATTCCTAGAGACAGTGGAGACCGAGGTTCTGCTTTTGAATTAAAGATTACAAAGTCTAAGCAATTTCAAAAATTCTGAGCTTTCCCTTTGGAGTTTGGAAGATAATGTTAGTGGATCAAACTGTGCATGTGATTTCGGCTTATGGACATCAGCTCTCTGCAATGACTCTGTCCACCTCGATATAATTTGGGTCTTGAGAAATTGTGCCTTATGGTAATTGACTTCTTCACTTGAGTCATCTCAGTAATATTATACTCAGCCTCATAAAATCGGTGTATCCTCTCGTTAGATTTAAAATCGATCATCCAACCATCATTAGTAGAAGAATTGATGATTTAAAAAAATCA
>CM053502.1:171529575-171547642 GCA_028627145.1 Eidolon dupreanum | reverse complement strand
ACCTAAACATAAAATGTAAAAATAAGTTTCGAAGGAAAAAAAAGGAACCAAATCTTTGCAACAGTGATTTAGATATATTTTAGATATGACACAAAACACTCAAACCATAAAATAAAATATTAATTAATTGTACATAATCAAATTTTAAAACTTCTACACCTTATTAAAAATATTGTTAAGAAATTTCAGAGATAATCCATAGACTAGGATATATGCATAACATATAAAGGACTGGTCTCAAGAATAGATAAAGAACTCTTGCAATTAAATAATTAAATTTTAAAAATGACAAAAGATATGAACAGACATGAAAAGAGACTCAAAATTATTTGTCATTATAGAAATTCAATTGAAAACTACGATAAGATTCTTCTGAATATTGGAATGGCTGAAATAAAAAATTGAGCATCTTATAACACCAAACACTAACAATGACGCGTAACAGTTTGAACTGTCATGAATTTATCGTGAGCATGAATAATGGTACATCCACTTTGAGAAACAGCTTGGAAGTCTCCTAATTTACCTTTTGAATTGTGGTTAAATACACGCGCACATAACACAAAATGTACCATCTTAACTATTTGTAAATGTACAGTTCAATGGTATTAAATATATTCATATTGTTGCGAAACCATCACCACAATTCATCTTGCAAATTCTTTTTATCTTGCTACACTGAAACTCTTTACTCATTAAACAATAACACCATATTCTTCCCTCACCATACTGTCTGGTACCCACCATTCTACTTTCTGTCTCTGTGAATGTGGCTAATATATGTATCTCATGTAAGTGGAAGCACAAAGTATTTGTTCATTTGCAACTTGCTTATTTCACTATATAATGTCCTCAAGGTTCATCAAAGTTGTAGCACGTTTTAGAATTTTCTTCTTTTAAAGGCTGAATAATATTCTATTGAACGTCTATGTCGCATTTTGCTTATCTATTCATCCTTTCATGGACGATGGCTTATTTTAACCACCTTGAGGCTGTGGATAATTAATTCCTCTGTGAACATGGATGTACAAATATCTCTTTGGGACCCTACTTTCGATTCTTTTGTATATACACTCAAAAGTGGATTTGTTGAATGAACAAAACAAACAGAGACGCATGAACATGGACTATAGACTAGTGTTTACCATGGGGTAGGGGATGGGGAGGAGCAGGGAGGTATATGGGATAAAGGAGGTCAAATATAGAGAGATAGGGAGAGGGTGAAGTGGGTAAAGGGGATCAAATATATGGTGGCTGAAGGAAACTGGACTTCAGGTGGTAAACACACAATAGAACACACAGATGTCAAATGATAATGTACACCTGAAAATTATATAATTGTATTAAACCAATATTACCTCAACAAACTTAATTTAAAAAAGTGAATTTGTTGGATAATAGAGTAATGGTATTTTTAACTTTTTGAGGAATCACCACTGTTTCCCGCATGACTGTACCATTTTACATTCACACCAACAGTGTACAAGAGTTCCAATTTCTCCACATCCGTGCTAATACTTGTTAATTTTTTTTTGTCAGTAGACTTAATGTGTGGATTAACATATGACCTGTTGGGGAGAGGGGCCCATGTGCCCTCGAGAATAAGGTTTATTCTGTTGTCGTTAGAGTGTTCTTTAAATGCCTGTTAGATTGAATTTATTTCTTGTGTTGTTTGGCTCTGTAATTTATTTCCTCACTTACCTTTCTTCTGCTTGTTCTATTCTCTATGAGACTGGGATATTGAAATCTCCAAGTATTATGGTAGAACTACGTATTTCTCCTTTTAATTATGTATATTTTTTTGCCTCATTTGATTGGCTGCTATTAGGTGCATAAATGTTTATAATTATTATACATTCTTGCTGTAATGAACCTTTTATTAATATTTAATATCCTACTTTGTCTCTTTTAACCATTTTTATTTAAAGTATATTTTGTTCGGTGTTACTGTAACCATCTTGATCTTTTTGGGGGTTAATATTTGTGTGGAATATTTTTTTCCTCTCTTTTGCTTTCAATTTCTTTTTATCTTTTGATCTAATGTGAGTTTCTTATAGACAGCATATAGTTGGACCATTTATTAAATCCATTCATCTAACCTCTGTTTTTTGACAAGAAAGTTTAAACCATTTACATTTAAAGCAATTACAAATAAACAGAAACTTAAGGCATATCATTTTGCTATTTAGTTTCTACATGCTTTATAGACATTTTTGTACCTTATTTTCTGCATTACTACATTCTTTTTTATTTAGATGATATTTTAATAGTAAAACATTTTAATTCGATTGTAAGTCCTTTTTGTGTACATCCTGTAGCTACTTTCTTTATGGGGATGACATTTAACATCCAATGTTATGACACTCAAGTTTGATTTATGCCAGCTTAACTTCAGTAGCTCCTTTAATAAAAGCTCTGATTTCTTATCAGTATTAATGTCACAAAATTACATCTTTATTCATCATGTGTCTAAGAACATAGACTGACGATTTTTATGCATCAGTTTCTTAAATCATTAGGAAAACAAAATTGGGAGTTCCAAACCAAAGTTACAATATGAGCTTTCATAAATGCCCCCTTACTTACCTTAACCAAGATTTTTGTTTCTTCATGTGAATTTGACTTACTGTTCAGTGCTCCTTTATTTTACCCTGTAGTATTTTATTTAGCATCTCACCCAGGAAAGATCTAGTCAGAACAAACTCTCTCAGCTTGTGTTTATCTGGACACAGAGAAGACTGTGTGGACACAGAAGTGCCTTGTTTTGATTGGTGGTAGTTACATGAATGTATCTAGTTGTCACTGTTCTTAGACATTATACCTGGGAAGAGTAAAATTTCCTCTATGTAAATTATACCTCTGACATAAATTAAAATATATGTACTTTTTATTTTTTATTATATCAGCTTGTCTAGATAGCTGAATCTCCTTTTATATCTTATTTGTTCCCTGTAAGTCTCTATGGTGAGAAATGATTAGGAAAGGATGTTTTAGCATCTCTATTTGGTCATGTGGTTTCTAGCACACTCCCTGGAAACCGTCTTCTCCATCCTTTCTCAAATTCTATTTTAGGCTTACTTGCGTGGTTTGTTTAAGTGTACTAGTCGTAGTAAATTCTTCGATTACTGTGTGCCAAGAGTTGTGCTCGCTGCTGGATCCAAGGGTATCAGATGAATAAACCTCCATCTTTGCCTCTATAAATCCATTCCTTCTCTTACAAGATGATGGGACCATCTCCAGGTACCCAAGTCAGAAACCTAGGGATAATCTAAAGATTCTCCCTTTCCTTTCCTGCACAAATCCAACTGAACGTCAATCTTGTCTGTTCTACCTCTTTGTCCACATGCACATGAGTTCTCCTTGCTTATTTCCCACTGCCGTTGCTCACATGAGACCACCATCACCTTTTCCTTGAACTATTGCAACTGTATCCGATTGGCCTTTTTTGTTTCCAATCTGACACTCTTCATGTTCTGTACACCTCCTTCCTTTATTTAATTATTTATTTTTGCCAAACACCCTGCCGAGTCCTTGTGTATAACGGCCAGCAGGACAGAGTCCTTGCTCTAAAGGATAAAAGATCATGAAGTAGGCATATCGACTCACTGGAGGCGTAGTAACTATGAAATCGAGCTACACATATTGATAGATAGATGCTAAAATG
This sequence comes from Eidolon dupreanum, assembly GCA_028627145.1. NCBI lineage: Eukaryota > Metazoa > Chordata > Mammalia > Chiroptera > Pteropodidae > Eidolon > Eidolon dupreanum. The sequence goes on along the minus strand of CM053502.1, from coordinate 171,543,978 downwards.
GCTCTTACAGAGAGGTTTGAAGCTGCTCCCCTTGAAGAAGGGAAAACGAATACACACACGAGTTCCTTGCGAGGCTATGGAGTCTCCTCTGTGCAAACGAAAACAGATCACACAGTGACCTGGACTTCTCGATGACCAAGTCCAAGCAGCAATAGACTCCATGTTTCTGTGATCTGGAATTTTTACATTTTTATACAGACTTACAAATTTTATTCTTCTAATTGACTGTATTTTCAGAATCAATGTGTTTCTGAAATTCTTCATTAGAAGTACATTATTGGCTCTGTGTGAGCCACACAATACAAGCCACAAAAATCAAATTCTTTTGATTTTGATCAGAAGAAGGGCAACTTGGATAACTATCACATTTATCAGTTTGTACTCTTAATTATCATCACCATGGGGGCAGTCTGGGAAAGCGTCTTACTCATCAATGTGTCATTCCCTGTGTTTTCTGCTTAGTATACTCTGTCGATTTTGGAGGAATAAAAATGAAATGAAAAACGACACCTCTCTGAATTGCCATAATTCAGGCCATTCAAATAAAACTTTGTAGGTTTTGAAATCTGTTTAAAATGAGGAACTCAAAGGGCTTTAATAAAGTCCCGTTGGAATGGATAAAGGCACCTCACCGGATGAGTTCATAGCCTCCTGGGGAGCCTTGGCAATGAGCGTGAGCATTCCAGGTATAGCTCCGGTGAAAATTTAAGCCATATTTTGTAATAGGAATAAGTATAGCTAGCATTTATTGAGCACTTCTTTTTTTTTCTTTTCCTTTTTTTTTTTTTTTACCAGATACTGTTTTACAATGTCATCTTTATACTCTCAATATTTACAATAATTCTACAGGAGAGATCTTACTAGTATCCTAACTTACAGATGAATAAGTGGGGGTACAATGACCACTTGTCGGGGGGCATAAAAATAGCAAGTAGTGAGACGGGCGACTTGCCGTCCAATCTTGTATAGTGCTTGACGTGGCTCATGCCATTTACTCGGTGCCTGTCTGGAGGAAATCAAAGCTCACAAAACCCTGCAAAACAGAATTTTCACTTACTGGACAATTCCATGCCAGATAATCTAGGCCCTTTTATCTTTCTACTTATGTCATTGCACACGATTACATAATGCAAGATGAGCTTGTGACGGTCATGTTCACTGTTTTTCAACTGGGATGAGAGAATCGAATGGAAAGATTAGAATTTTGAGACCAGAAGAGCAAGATCATAATGTCCTGCCATGTCACCTTGGCCTCATGGTCCCTGGTGTTGCACTGGACTGAGGCCTGAGCGTTGCTGTGTTATCCGCAGCAGCAAGAGTACAAAGCCGAGCTCTGGAGGGCTTCGGCTCACTAGAAATCTCAGTTTACACCTTAAACCACTCTAATGAATACACGGTCTAAGAAACACTCAAGACGTGCGACTTCTAGGAAAGTTCTACCAGGAGAGCTTCTCCCTGGGGGTCCCTTCACGTGGAAAGACACGCGGCAAAGTACGACGACCCTAGTCCCAGTTTTCAGTCTTCATCCATCTGTCCCTACCCTCTCGATGCACGTGCATGTGTGCACACCCACATGCATATCCACACCCACACACGCACACAGCACGGAGGATAGTGTAGCACCATCACGCGACAGAACCAGGAGCGTATGCCCTGCAAGCCGCGGTCTGTTCAAGTCCTTCGGATAAATCTGGAATTCCAGCCTGACAACTTTCACATGTGAAAAATTCACTTGAAAACACACACCGATCGTGTTTTATGATCATTTTATATTTGATATCGCTGCTATTCTGTGAAGGCTGAATGGGGCTCACCCATGCTTCCATGTAACACACACGATTCCCATTACTAGAGAATTGTAGAGAAGACATTGGACCTGTCTCCACGTACGTTCCTACACGTTCTATTAAAGTCGCTTCCTTTGCCAATTGTATTTCTCTCTGCCTGGTTACTCAGGTATCCTTTATGTCACATATAAGGCCTGTGAGGGTCAGTCCACGGGCTGTCAAGTCGCATTAGGGAGACTTCCAATTTCATTTCTCTATAGATTCTTCTGGAAGTCCCTGTCATTAGACACATTTGCCTGTGGAGTTCCCAGTTGGCCACGCTGGAGTTTATGTCGCTGTGACAGGTCACTGAGAGTTGCCAGTGCCACGCTGACTCCGGCCTCACACTTGGCTTTGAAGTTTGTTTCCGTCTTAATGAAGCCTTGTGCGGGAGGGAGAGGCTGGCATGGCAGTGGACGGGACCCCCTGCAGCTCCGAGCGAGACAGCGCCGCGGCCCAGTCATTGTCGCTTCCTGCGTCTGAGTGCCGAGGGACTTGAAATGTTTTTAAAAGAGTACTCTCACTAATCAAGGTTCCCTTCCAGTCTTCCTTCTTCTAAAAACCTGCAGTCTCTTTCCTGTTCCTTCCCTTCTGTTCAGAGATAAGAAGTAATCACATCAAAAAGTATCGGTACTGAATTCTTGGTTTGCTTTCCCAGGAAATGATAAAAAATGTCGTGACGTGTCAGTTGGAGACATTTTTGACATCGTGTAATACAGCTATGAGACAAATTATCAATCTTGATTCTTTAGGTGAAATACAGAAATTAGCAGAGAAAAATATGAAAGTACAGGGAGTTTTAAGAGCTTACACATTTCAGATGTATGCTTCCTGACACAGGTGTTCTTTCAAAGAATTTCTTTAAAAAAACAGTTGCTATGGCAACCGTATCATATGTAAGGCCCCAAAAAATTAACTTCGACTTGAAACGGATACTTTCAACTTGTTTAGATCATTCAAGTAAATTGCAACAAATATAATCTGTGCTAACACTCTAATATTATTCAGCTCCTGCCTTTGTTTTTTTGTTTTGTTTTTTTTTTTGTTTTTTGTTTTTGTAACACATCTGAGTGTGCCTCTCCAGCTTAATGAAGCCTCAGAGTGCAGAATCTAGATGGACAGTTTTTTGTTTTTTTTTTTTTTAAGGAAGGACTACGTGAAATGACAGTCTCCCATGAGTGTAACAGGATGCGGGCTTCCTCACACTTGCCAACTACGGTAGGAAACTGTACCTTTGCCAATCCACGGAGTGGAACACTGACCCTGGGTTAGTTTCCATGTCCTGCGATGCTCCTGAAGTAGAAGAACTTTCCATTTATTAACAAGTATTTTATTTCTTGTATTGTTACCTTTCTGTTTTGATTTTGTTGGTTTGCCATTTGAAATTAATTAGTAGTTTTTTCTTTGCTGTATATGTAGAAAATATTTTCTGTGGGTTTTCAGTCTTAAACGTTGCTTTTAAGTACATGTAAAAGTGCGTAGTTTTGGTGAAGAACGTCTACCAACCTCTTCCGGTTTAGGGTCTTCTTTATCGAGTCCTTTGCTGTGTGTTTTCTTCCATTTTGACAACGGCACGGAATCCTGCAGACTGGCGGGCTTACAAAAGAACAGATGTTTATTCCTAACAGTTCGGGGGTCTGGAAGTCCCAGACCAGGGGACCAGAAAAGTCAGGTTCTGGTGGGGACTCTCTTCCAGGCTACAGACTTCTCACTGTGTCCTCACATGGCAGAAGGGACAGACGAGGACCTCTCTGGGTCTCTTTCATAAGAGCACTGACTGCATTCATTAGGACCCCACCCTCATGACCTGATCACCACCCAGTGCCATCACATCAGGTGCTGTGATGTCCATGCCTGCATTTTCAGGGACACATTTGGCCCTCTCCTTCCATCTTGACGGATAAATATACATCGCCACATCTATACCTTCAATTCGTTTCCATTTTATTTATTTAATACGAATATTACACTGTTTTTATAACTTGACATATAAAATATGTTTTCATATATTGACGAAAAATGTGTTCTTTTGTTATTTTCTATATTACAGGAAAAAGGATGTGAAAATAAGGATCATTTTACTTGAAATCTATGTCAAAGCTTCTAATAGAATGTCTAAAGCTGAAAAACTGAGAACTGAAATTAAGAATTCAATTAATAAATGGTTATTCACAATTGAAGAAAAGATTAGTGGTCAGCAGAAGATAAATTGTCTAAAGGTCAAGGAGAAAAGAAAAATTAAAATGAAAGTTTAGGAGACATATTTGACATGGAGAAAATTTAAAAATATTAATGGCTGAGGATTTTTCAAAGCTGACAAAAGATGTCGCACAGATGCAAGCAGGAAAAGCAATATATATCTCTATAGAGCATAGTAAAACTATTCCTTAAAATAAAGGAAAAAATTCTAAAAGTAGCCAAAGGAAAATAATTAATATCATCCTTCGGGAAACAACAAATAAAGCTGATGGCTGCCTTTTTAGCTGAAATTGTGGAAGCTGCAAGGTGATGGGATGTCATAAGTAAAATTCTATAATAAAATAAGTATCAAACTAGATATTTGATAAGTGGAGGACTCTGAAAACAAACAGAGGAGAAACGGGCAAATGACATAAACAGGGGTAAGAATCTCATTGTTTCATTTTTGTGCCTTTGTCCAAGATAAGCTCTAGTCTAGTAACAAAGCTGCAGAAAATTCCCATTACCTTTGTGGCCAGAGTGACCGGGGAAAGAAGTTATTATAGACTTGAGTTTAAGGGGCGGGATGGAAGAGGGGAGACAATTGCAGAACGGGCTCCCTTAATTCTGCATGTGAGCCTCCACAAATCTTAAGCTGATGCCTGCATCAAGGTTCTATGGGGTATTGACAGTCCAGTGCCACAGCTAGACTGAGATTTACACCACGATCCACTCAGACAAGAGAAAAATGAGTATCTGGTATTAACTGGACTGATTGTTTGCTGAATGGTAAATGTCATGCTCCAGAACACTATTGACTGATTCAGATTCAACAAAATGTAAGATCTACAGTGTCTATATTACAGTGTATATATTTTGGATCCAATCCAAAATATATCAACATATAAAAAAATAGGAAAATCTGACCCATTTACAATGGGGAAATAGCAATCAACTAACGCCAAGCTTGACACGTTTGAGGGATTGAAATGAGCAGAACAAGACCTCAAAATGCAGCTATTGGTCTCAAGATATGTTCTTACAATAGAGGACTGGTATCCAAAATATATCCAGAGCTTTATAATATAGTTAAACAAGTAAAAACGTGTTAAACACCTAAACAGAACACTATGCAAGGAGAATATCCAAACGGTTAATAAGCACATAAAAAAGGTGTTCGGTTTTATTATTGATCAGGAAAATGCAAAACGAAACAATGAACTAACCACTGTATGAACTAACAATGAACTAACACTTAAAAATTGCTGACATGAGCAACACAGAAAATGCCAGGGATGCTCATGACTGTAGACTAATGACCTCATACACTTCTTAGAGAAGTCGATATTTTATAGTGTCAAAAACTCTTTGACTCTGTCTAAAATGTGTATATTTCTGACTTATTGCCCAGAAATCAACAGTATTTACCTAATAGAAATTCATGCACATGGGACTCAAAATGTGTACAGATTTGCTTATCACAGTACTACTAATAATAATCAATAATTGGAAAAACTCAATTGTCAAATGGATAAATACATTCAGGCAATGATATATCATGAACGAGAACAATAAATGATGAATCTCATACATAAACATGTGAGTGAAAGAGTCAGATATAAAAGAAACTTTAACTTATCAATCTATTCATAAAAGTATTTTTAAAAGAAAAAACATGCAAGGTTCTGGTTGGGGCCAGTGACATTCTTTTTTTTAATCCAGTGGTTACCTAAATGCTTTCACTTTGAGAAACTTCATTTAGCATCACACTCATGATTTTGAACCTTATTATGCTGCAATTTAAAACTTTACTTGAAATTATGTAATGCAAAGGGATATATTATTAATAATAGATTTCAGCTAAAAATAAGGTCAAAATATTGCATTTTGAGAACTAACTTTATCCAATTTTTAAATCGTTTGAAGTTTTGCCATGTTGATATTATTAATATTCTAAGAAATTAGTAAAAAGTTCTAGATAGCTTGGTGGCAAATTAAATTTAATACACAAACCGAAGGGTAGAATACATTTTAAGAAATATTTCAATATAAATCCACTATTTTGTAATGGTCGTAATCACTGAGAAAGATAAATATTAAAGATATTCTTATATGAAGTTCATTTACTACATATCATGTAGACAATTACTGAGTAATTATGCTCTTTACATTCTATATACGTCATCTTACATTCCAAAGTTAGATGGAAGAACCAAGGACCAACAATAACCAAGGTAATCTTGAAGAAAAAAACAAGACAACATTCACCCTTTTATGTATTGAGCTCTCTCTCTCTCTCTCTCTCTCTCTTTCTCTCTCTCTCTCTCTCTCTCTCTCTCTCTCTCTCTCATATTATATACATAACTAGGTATATTATGCTAGGTATATTACATATCTACTATATGCTTGTTGTAAAGTTCTATTAAGTTTTAACGAATGGTACAGATTTAGGGATCAATAAACAGACCAGTAGAAAAGAGTGTGTAGAAACAGATCTATGCATACATAAAAACCTGAAATACATTAGAGCTGTTATTTCATGCCAGTGGAGAAAACAATCAGTTCATAGTACCAGAAAACAATGTTATTCAAGTGAGAAACAAAAACAGATCATTCTCCTAATTAATAAACTCATCTATTCAATACGACTAATGAAATTTGAATTACAGTGTTTATTTTGGTTATTAGGCTTGTGTGAATTGTTGTTGCTTCTCATAATTACACTGCAGACAGGCAAGGCGTTAATAGTAGAGAAAGTGGTAGAAGGAAATAAGTGGATTTTCTGTATTACTATGTACAACATAGTGATTAGACATGTATATAACTTATGAAGTGAGCACCCCGTTAAGTCTAGTGCCATCTGACACCATACTTAGTTATGACAATATTATTGACTATATTCCCTGTGCCACAATTTATATCTCCTGATTCTTTTTATAACTGGCAATTCATACTTCTTAATTCCTTCCCCATTTTTTACCCACACAATTCTTTCAGAATAAATTTGAAAAATGGGCAGCGCAAATAATATATGGTCGATAAAAAAGTTGGATTCCATACAAATCATAAATTGAACGTGAAGAGGAAAACTTTAATATTTTCTGAACACAATATATGAGAATATCTTGAACTCCTTGCAGTGAGAAGAGCTCTCTTAAATAAAACTTAAATGCAAGCCATAAATAAATATATTAATAAAGCCAACTACATTAAAAACATCAATTTCTGTACGTTATAATTTTTATTTTATTGCCACAGATGCCACAATGATTTTTAGGAACAGAAGAACAAGAGATCAATACCAGGCAATATCAGATAGTTCCTAAGATTCGAAAATCATATCGAATCTCAGTTCTGCCAACTGCAAATTTGTTACTTTCCATGTTATAATCTACTCTTTCCCTCAAAGTTAAACAATAATGTAATCGACCTACAATATTGGAAAAAGTGAGTGGATAATATAACCTATAGTCACACAGGTGGGAATAAAAATAAAGCATTTTATTTTTCAAATGAACTAAAAAAATAAAAAAAATTAATTTATAATAAAATTATATGCATTTTGTTAAGTAAAATTGCAAGGAACTTGAACATGGTTCGTGGGTGTGTTCATTGAGAGATAATCACTGAATTGTATAATTAGAAATTGTAGAGCTTTCTGTTTATCTAATATAACTTAATAAAATAAACATTTAAAAAAATGCCCTGGTTTGACAGGTCCATTTGAAAATGGCTTTATGAATTTCCCCTCGAAAAGAGCAGCAGGTCTGAACTGACCACAAGTATAAGTGCCCGGTGAAAGCAGACAGCTCTAGGCTCCATGTACACAAATGACTGAGGGACAAATACACCAGACGATGACATCATTGCATGCCTCTATCCACTTACATTTATATTCAAGAAATGACAACTGCATTAGTTAGTGTTCATGCCTTTTCTGTAGGTGTGACATTTTGAAATAAGATACAATGAGGATACTCTCATAGATAAATATTATTGTGCATATTGCAGTTAAAATTACACAGTAATATGTATGTGGGGTTGGTGATATATACCATGCGAGGTGTGGCTACTGATATTTTGATTTTCTGACATTGTGAACAACCTTTGGGAAATGTCTGAACAAAACAAAGTCTATTCTTCACTCACTCAACTCACATAATAATTATGTTTCTGGATAATTCTGTGGACTTTAAGTTCCAGACTCAGATAGTCATCCACCTACACATAGATTAGTGGGACAATTGATTAGGGAAGACTTATGGCAGCTTTGTATCATGCAGAGCTGTCCTGTGAATTTCAGAATATATCTGATTCACACGGATCCAAACTCAGAGCATTACTGCTCTTTGTGACAATACAAAACAACTCACACATTTCCAAATATTTTTTGAGGACCCTGTTGGGAATCCCTGGCCACTTACAGCAGCCTTCAGAATAATTCCTTTAAGCCTGGCTGTATTATGTTTCATGGAAACAACAGAATAACCATTGTTTATGTTACGCTGGGTGTTGGTCACCCACTTTGGAAGTATTTTCTGTGTACAACTCTCCTCAAAAACTATAAAAGATAGTCATCTCTATGTTTCAGGTAAATTTATCTCAAAAAGGTTTCGTGATTTGCTTTAAGTCAAACAGCCAGTGGGTGGGAGAAGGGGTTTCTATTTGGCTGTGAATAAAACCATCTAAGCTCTTAATATCGGTGGACTGTCCCACGTTGTGACATACTCCATTCTCTTGGCTGAATTCGGCAAAGGGGAGCTGGCTTCGACCTCCGCTGCCATCTCCCATGGCTTCTGGCCGTGAATCCCATGGCAGCACTGTTTTCTCTAGCCTGTACTTCGCCGAGCAGCCAGCCTGATGCGCACCCAGCGTTTCCCGAAGCCTGTGTGATATATTAAGAGGCTGTGTGCACTGTGGAAGGCAGCCATCTGTTACAAAGTGCTGACACATTTGTTCTGATAGCAGGTCTGGGAACAAATCTAACAGAGCTGCAGTGGGGTGGTGAGGACAGAGAGCAGCTGACAGCCCCGAAGCCTTATAAGGACACTGTGGCAGTCTCTATGGGAACTGAGAAAGACCAAAAAACCCTCGTGCGAGCAGCCCACTTTGTGACACCCGAGAGATCAGCAAGGAAGCAGCGCGAGCAACTCTTCCACCAGTTCTCGGGCCAGGGTAGGGCACGGGAGTCACCCAGGGGAAGCACGGACAAGCATTTGCAAAGTCATCCCGCCCTTTGGGAGCAAACGATTCTGATGTAAAAACACTATTTCAAACGCTGTGATTAGAGATGCCCTTCTTCGAGGCATCGGCTAAGAACTAACTTGCTCTCTGCTTGTCAGCAGCAACGGCATGGGGGTACAGCCGTGAGAATTCACGCGTCAAGGACATCCCGACAGGCAGGCCGTCATGACACTGAACAGGAAGGCTGGCACGGAATGGGGGTGCGGTAGGCAAAATAACACCCCCTGCCCCTCCAAAACAGTCCACGTCCGAATTCCTGGAACCTGCGAGAATGTTATGGTCTATGGTGGAAGAGTTAAGGTCGCAGGTGGCATTAAATGCGCCAACCAGCTGAGCGAGAGGGAGGCGGAGCCGGGTTATCTGGACGGGCCCAGCGTGGGCACACAGGTCGTCGGAAGTGAGAGGGAGGGAGACACGTCGGAGTCCTGCAGCGTGAGAGGCTCCTCCGGCCAGCGGTGGCCTGCGAGGTGGAAGGAAGCCACCAGCCTCAGGGGCTAGATAAAGCGAGACAGTGCATTCGCTCGTGGGGCTCATGGAGGGGCGTGTGGCTCAGCTGAGACCTGGATTTCAGCCCAGTGAGACCCACTGCAGCCTTCCGACCTTCACACCTGTATAAAACACCATTGTGTTTCTACAGGTCAATACTTTATGATCTTTTTTTTTTTTTTTTTTTTGCAGCAGGAAAGGGAAACTCGCATAGGGTCGCACGGCCGCTGTGCCGTCTACGCGTGTGCGTGGCGGACTCGGAGCAGCACGCTGCTCAAGTTAGCAGCCGTGACTCGGTGAGACAGCGATGTCTGGACGCCTGCATCGTATTGGAGCCTGTCGCGACGTAGCTCTCCCCGTCCGGAGGCGAGTTCCTCTCCGGGGATCATTCCAGTGCTCCAGGGAGAGAACGTCGCGGTCGGCGTCCAGGCAGATTCATCTGGGCTGTCGTATGAAGGGTTTTGTGTCACGCATTGTACTTCGCATTTGTCAAAGGTAGAGTAGCTTTGAGAAGAGAAGATCTGAAGAATCATGCTTTAAAGTGGCCGATGACGTAAACCAAAGGCAGATGAGGCCAGCTAGCGTCCTTGGCTTTGTTCGTTCACTTGCCACACGTGTTTTAGGAGTTGTGTTCAGTGTGGAGACCATAAAACCATGAGCACACTTAGTCTGCCTTCTCGACAACTTAATCGTCCAGTGAAGGAGACAATCCCATGGAAGATTAAAACGCAGCATGCCGAACGCCTCCCTGGAGGGAGGAATAGGATGCAGGGTTGCGGGGAGATGGCGTTCCCATGGTACTGGGAGATGATAATCAATCAGCGATACCCACAATGATAATCAGTGATCCCCACAACGTGACCTTGCTTCCCAGCGCCCATGAACATGCTTTGCCTGGAAGCAATGTCATAGTGATGAGCTTTAATTATTCACTTGTCCGTCTTCCTTGGTTGTTTTGGTTCCCTGAAGCAAAGGCTCGGATGTGGTTCTGATTTTACTTTCTAGCAGCGGCTTCCGGGTTTGGCCATCCTGGTGATTCTCAGGAAAGTCAGTCCCGTGCTGGGTGCATAAATGAATGACTTAGTGAGCGAATGAATGAATGAATGAATGAGAGGGTGGATGAGGGAAACGGATGACGATTGACCTGATGGATCTTGAAGTACAAGTAGACAATCGGTGGGATGGGGCAAAAAAATATTCCGGATAAAGCAAATGACAGTGTACTGTTTAGGTTCAAATTCCAAAGACACCCGTTAACACTGCACTACTCTTTCGTACTAATGCCACCTAAATCTGGGTGCTCTGCACCCTGGAAAGATTTCACTGGCACTGGTGACCCAGCAGGTGAATGTGTAGGTAGCTCATTCAGACGACCTAGAAATGGGGCTCTTGATGTGAGGGGTCCAGGAAATGGAATGTGGAAAGAGTCCCACACTCTGTCCCTGGACTCAGGCTCCGCTCACTTGCTGTTCCCCTTGGTCCACGCCCTAGTCCTTTTTTTCCCTTTTTTTTTTTTTTTTTGTTCTTTGCTCATATTAGCTCTGGCTAAAATCAAAATCATTCTAAGATCCAGCATCAAATAACTAAATTTAAGTGTTTTCCTGTTTCTCAAGGGCAAAGAGGCTTAAGTGATAAGGACCAGACCAATCATAAAGTATTTGTATTACGTCCAGAGTTTGCATCTGTGGAAAGTTCTATGTTTGTTTTGCTTGTTTTCGTTCAACTGTTTATTTTCCAATCTTTTCAAGGTTCAATCCTCTCATTTTTCTTCCTCAAGAGAAAATTAGAGAAGAGAGGCAGAAAGGATCTAAGATTGGGGTGGGCACAGGGGCGAGGAGTCAGTTTCTCGGCTGCTCTGTTAGGCTCATCAGAGAAGACACATTTGAAGTCAGTTGATTCTTGAGGAAAATTCATGATCAAACATGTTTACCATTTTTCTCCCTGATAACTCAGAGTTGAAGAATTCTTTGTTCGAACATCCGTGTGACAAAGATATTTAAATCGCATTTTTTGATAGTGACATACAGTGGGTACTAGTGAGTTTTATGATGATAGTTAATTATCAGAGGTGTTTCAGATGGTTTAACCAAGGTAATTTTTGAAATTTTAACTAGTAACTTTTATATGTGGTTCTTAAAATATGATTTCTGTATGTATTTTATTGGAGAAGAGAGAAGAATTTCTGCAGTTTGTGAATTTTGTTAGAAACTTGAAATTGATGCTTGTTAGATTCGCGTATATCCAAACAACACAGTACAATGATCTCTCGGGCTTTTTTATTTAAAATGTTAGTCACAGGTTTAACAATTTGCAGAATCGTCACTCCTAGAGTTATAAAAGTATAATTTTATGCCCTACTAGTTGTTTTTAGATAAACACCGAGTGCATTTAGAAGTGAGACTGGAGTCTATTATCTGTCGATAGCACAATAGAATTTGCTGGAAGCAACATTAAAACATTCTGTAAAGTCATAGGAGGTATACGATATTGGACAGGTGCCTGTTCAGCCAAATGGTGACTGTTGTGACATAGTTTTGGTATCAGTATTAAATTTCTTAAATTTATTATATCCATTATTACAGATGATGCTATGGAAGTAGATAAATTACTATATACATTTTTATAGGTTAATATTTTTTAAAAGGCAATGCCAACGCTTCGGGAGAGAGGGATTATGGTATTCGGAGCTCAACTTTAGATGTGTAAACTTGGAAGCAGCGAAACAAGGACACTACCTGTTAAAGAAGACAACGGAACAAAGCTTCGAATTCCCGGCCTTACGCTGTTTGTCACAGATGGTCACAATTGTGTATTCGGTAAGGTCTGAATTGACCAAGGGGAAATAACTCAGAAAATTGTTTATGGAGTCCAAATATCCAGTAAGGAAATACAGAAATATCATTGGAAGAAACATTATAAATGTTCCCATAAAACTCATGAAGTTTACCACATAAATTCTGAAATATAACAGTTACATTTTGAACACTGTAAACATTATATGTGTAAATTTTGAAATGTAACAGTTGCATTTTGAACACTGTAAACATTATATATATATATATATATATATATATTTTCATCGTGTGAGTAGGAGGTTGGAGCCAATGACATACTCTTCTCGGTGCTAAAGTTCTTTAATACTGTGGTTTTAAAGCAATTACAAATTTATGCTCTTTTTCTCTTTCAGACAATTGACGAGGTATCTACGAAATGGAAACTATACGTAAAGGAAACTCCCACAGCCAACGTTCTTGAGAAACTGCACTTAGAGGGACGATCAAGCAAAAGCTACTAAAGATGTGGTCTTTTTAACCCTTTTTTGACCGAAAGACTTGAATCTGCCTTGGATGCAACCGTCCGCTTCTTAAGAAGTTCTGTCAGAGCCACTCACACGTGCAGCTCGATGGCACCTGGCAAATGAAGATTAGGAATGTGCCAGCCACAGGGAGCCACGCGCCCTGACACGCGCTGACTGCAGGATGGCCAAGGGGGTGACATCAGAGCAGCTTCCATGCACCTCAGATGAGGCCGGGTCACCTGGGAAGCGGGGGCTGAAAACTGGCACGGTGATACGAGGAGTCACGTCTTCAGACAGAAGTGTAGCAGCAGGCAGGGATCAGTGTTCCTGGTGGCGGGGGGTGACATGCGATGATTCATTCTGGGCAAGAAATTCAGCCATCCGAGAAGCACACCCCTAAAAAGTGACAAGTCTCAGAGCCGAAGCTCCTACTTAAATCCCAAGACAATGTGCCTGCTCTATCGAAAATAGCTTCTGTGCCTGCTGTCAGTGGTGACACTTCTTAAAGCCTCAGTGAAGGACGGATTCTTTGAGGTGGCAGTTTCCATGCAGTGGACTCTCGATGTCCTTGTGACAGAGTACGTAACAGCACTTTGTTTATTAAGGAATTTATGTTGCCCTCCAGCACCTTAGCTACTGAGGACCTGTGGAGGGGTAAAAAATTAAGAGGAGGAAAATGGAGCTTCCGATGAGGGTAAGAAAGACCCCCAAAACCACATTCTTTGCATTTAACTAGCAGAACAGACCTTAAGATGGAAAGTTGACCAGAAGTACCATGGAAACACTGACGACATAGGAGTTTGCTTATTGCACGATATTCCAGAAAATTATTAACATTTCAGTGGCTACAAGGCTTCGAATTATGGGCCTCTTTGACACGTGTTCACTACCGTAAGTAACACTGGAAATATGTCATGATACGATCAGTCCCCTGGGAACACGACCTTTGATGAGAAAAAAGAAATTTTGATTTAACATACCCAGTGACATTTTCAAACAGTTGGGGAATTGCATAAGAATCAGATTTATCCTTTTATTAAATATTTTTAAGCATAGGCCATGTGCAAGGACCGAGCTAGGCATTTGTGATATAGGAATAGAAAATGTCTCGTTCCTGTCCCCAAGGGAAATGAGGCAGCACCACTGAGCATCTGTCTGTCCTGCGGTGTGGACAGTCAAGAACAGTAATAATTAAAATACATGACGGTAAGCATTATTTAATTTATAAATAATATGACATAGAAGCAAATAACAGAAATGCCTTTTATGATTTGAGAGAAGATGAACCTGAGGCTGTTTCTGAAGGAGAAAATGTGAGAGCTGAGTCTGGGCTGACACAGAAGTTGGCCGTTTGGAAGAAACTGAGGAGAG
>CM053502.1:171494686-171529075 GCA_028627145.1 Eidolon dupreanum | reverse complement strand
CTGAGAACAGAATCAAATGTAAAACACTAGATGAGTAGTTAAATAACTGTATTCTTCCTTACAGCAATGTACCCTTTTCCCACTAAACCACATGTAGGAAATTAAATAAAAAACAAATCATTTTTTTCATAGTTTGCATTATTCAATGTCTGCTTTGTGGGAGGGATCGTTCTCACGCTATCAGTAATGCAGTAAGCGAGGCAGGAAAAGCCTCTAATCTCATGGAGTTTACCTGCTGATGAGTTCACAATGATTTCAGACAATAAATGCTTCGATAAAAATAAAGCAGGCAAATGGAATCGAGTAAAATGGATTATGAAACAGCACACAGATCATGATCACAACTTAAAGAATAATTACATACCCAGAAAAAGTTTCCATACACATATAATAGATTCTTTAATTGTTTTTGGTTTCTTATATTTAAAAAATGTACATATATTGCTTTATTTATGAGAAGTACTTTTGTTGTGGCGCAATCAAACCTAAGACCCACGGAGCCAATTAAGATTAATTATGAGCCTTTATTAGCCGGCTGGCGACTGACTCTCCCCACTAGAGAATCAGCCCCGAGCCTCCATAGGGGGTCAGCTTATATAGCCTCAAACTATGCCTTGGTGGGCTTTGATTGCGCAAGCAAGCAGATTACAGAAGCAGAGGTTGGCTGTTAGCGTCTAAGTGGACAATTTGGTTATCTGTACTGCGGCGGCAACATTGTTTTTATTTCTCTTCTTGGGAGCCTTGGAAGCTATTTTCTCCCAGGCAGCTGGCGCCTGAAGATACCACTCTCTGTCCTGTCCTTGGGACTAGCTTACTGAGGAATTGATATCATTAACCCATAACAACATATTTTTCAAAGTAGTCACGGCCAAAGAAAAGGGGGGAGATGTGAATAAGGAAGATGTGACTGAAATGTACCTTAACACTTTTACACTTTTTAATTAAAATTTAATGTGAACAGCAGAATTATTTTAAATTTTCTTCTGATCCTTATTTATATCTTTTTAATATTCTATAATTATTATAAGTTCATTTTTTTAATTATTATGAACTAAAATTCAGATTTTATAATATAAAGTTATCGAAATCATGATTAGATGCCCTGTATCTCTGTTCTCTTTTATCCAATTTAGGAAATATTTATTTGGATACAATATATTTGCTACACACATGTTCATACCTATCCACATAAATAACTTTACAGTAATACATAAATGTGATTATATGCATGTATGTGCATTTCCTTTCTTAGCGATCTATTTTTCTTATTATTCCTTTTTCCTTTATTACGTGGGTGTCTCCATCTTCTTTACCACCATGCAGTGGCCTTTATTAAGCACCAGCACGGGTTAATCGATCTTATGGTCTCCCCCACCCACATGGTCACGTGATACTCTGTAGATAAGCAGGCACCACGTGGAAGCGCAGGGAGACCCCCAGCCACCTGGGGACAGAAGGTGCTGGAGCCGTTCTTCAGACCAGCAGCTCCGGAGACCTCCTGCGTGTTCCCAGCGGCCCCAGCACGTGTGCGCATGTCACCTGGAGCAGATTCCGGCTCTTGATCTCGCAGCCCTGTGCTGGACTCCTCGTCCTGTTTCCTCGTTCCTGCTTAGGCCTCAGCTCCCACAGACACCAAGTTCATCTGTCCTCGCCCCCAGGCTCTGATTAAAGTGAGCTGCCATATACACATACAGGGGTTGTGAGTTCTACTGTGGTTGTTTTACAAAAATGGGCTATATTATAGAATTTTTTTCTGCTTCATGATTCTCTCATTCATTATCTTTATGGAAATTTCTCTTAGCATGTTATTGTATATAAATGCATCTCTCTCTCACTTATTCCCTCTCTCTCCCTCCCTGAATTCCTCTCTTCTTCTCTCTCTCTCTCTCTATGTATATATATAAATAATTTTTTAATTAGTCTGTACTTTTCTCACCTCAAATAAAGGTGGGAAGAACCTCCTTATGTTCTAGTAATTGATTTCTATGGGCTAAATAGAGGTGTGAAATTTCTTTCTCAAAGATATGCATATATTTTTCTTTATAATTTGAATAGATGTTACCACATAATTTTCTTTAAAAAAGGGTGGTATCACACTCCTATTGCATCAGAAACATTTTAAAAGTATCCTGTACCAACCATGGCTACCAGAAGTAGATTTAATATTTTACACATTTTCAATCTGACTAATGTAAAGTGGGATACTGTTGTTACTTTTGTTTACATCTGTCTGCTAGTAAATTTGATCTTTCCATATGTTTCATGGACTTTAAATTTGTATTTCTGTTAATTATTATATTTAATTTTTTTTGTATTATTCCCTTCTTGCGAATTTATAGTAGCTCCTTTTATATTATAATTAGTAACACATTATATCCGTACACTAAAATTTTTCTACCTCACATGTTTGTCTACTAGTTTTTTCTTTTTTTTTTTAAGGCAAGGCAACTCTTGATTGTTTGACCTCACAGATAGCAAGGAACTTGTCAGCTTACAATCCCTTATTTTTTAAAATTTTTAATATTTTTTACACCTACAGCACCTGGTCTTTCTAGGTGGTCTCCCATCCAAGTACTAACCAGGCCTGACCCTGTTTAGCTTCCGAGATCAGACGGGATTGGGCTTGTTCAGGGTGGCATGGCTGTAGACTATTAGCATTTTTTTTTTTTTATGGGAACTTTTGCTATACAAAGTTTTAAATTTTTCTATAATCCACCAAACTGATTTTTCCTTAGAAAACATCTGGCTTTCAGGAAGAAAATCTCTTTGACCCTTATTTGTAATATGCTAGGTTTTCTGTTGACTTTAACTCACTCTCTCTCTCTCTCTCTCTTTAACATTTGGCCATCTAAAATTAATTTTACTATGTGACCCAAAGTATGTGTGAGGGTAGAGCCACTTATTTTTGTCTTCTAGATAGACGGCCAACTGTGACAATACCCTTTACTAAATAACCTATTGATTTATGATTGGATTATATTATCACCTATTTATATGCTCTGATATCCACTTTTGTTCTAGTGATTTATTTTTTTTTTAATTTCATGTTTCATGCTCAGCTAGCTTATGCTGAGTTACAAACATCCCCCTAACGTCAATATTTTAAACCAACAGATATCTGGTTTTGCTCATTCTGCACACCCAATGGAGCCCGCGGTGATGTAACCTGCACGCACATGCATCCTTCCACTTCCTTACAGCAAAGAGAAGGGAGATGTGACTAAGCACTCGCTGGTCTTTCTTCCTGGAAATGACACACTCGATATTATGCTTATGCTTGGGAAATATCACAGGAAGTAGAACAGCCATAATGTTTACCCTTACAGACAAATTCCACAGTGATTTCAATAGTATCAGTAGTGACACTGTGAGTTGGTATCTTCCATCAGTTTAAAAATATCCTTAGTATTTATCTTTTCCATTAAACCCATCACATTATTTATCTTTGCTCTCCTTCTGGAATTCAAGTAGTCCATGTTCGATTTTCTCATATTATCCTCTGTTTATTCTGTTTAATAGTTTATATTTCCACCTCTTTACCCTCTATGCTGAATTATTGATAATTTATTTTGATATATTCTCCTGTCTGCTGATTTCCTCTGCTACGGCTATTTTTAAAGCATATATTTTTTTAAGTTTTAATTTCTTTTTTTTTTTTAAATCAGTTTTCGTTTTTAGAATTTGTTTGCGGTTTTTTTTTTTTTTTTGCAAGTCTGCTAAGTCATTTTTAGCAAGTTCCAAATCTTTACAATGTTTTTCAAAGTTAATTATATTTCTTTAGACAGAGTAATAGTCGCCATATATATTTGATAATTTCTACATGTAAAAGTCTTAGGTCTATTATTTCAAGGTATTTTACTACTTATTCTTGGGCATGATGCCTTCATTTCTTGTATGGTTAGGTATTTTTGATAGTTAGCTACTAATTTCCCATGAATAATTAATTGTGGGATTATTTAAGGCATAGGATGAACATGTTATTATTTGAAATTATTTCAGTTTGTCTCTCCATGGTGCCTACGAGCATTTGAAATTGGGACTACTTTAAATTAAGTTGATGACTATAGGTGTTTTGGACTATCTGTTACATAAATGGTGATATAGAAGCACAGATGCCAGTTTGTGGTGTGTGTGTGTGTGTGTGTATACGTATATGTACATATATAAGTGTATGTGTATGTGTAGGTGTATGTATATATGTATATGTATATGTATATGTATATGTATATTTCCCCTCTGCTTTCCTCTGTACCAGACTACTGTCCTAGTAGTATCTGGGAGAAGTAGAGGGGAAGAGTTGGGCTCACCTGAGACTTACCTTTATTATGGGAACTTACTTTTTAAAGTCCTCACCTTTATCTCCTATCGGAACTCTCTTTTTGATGGGCTCTGGGCTTTCTCTGCTGTCCCCTGTGCTTAGCAAGGTCAGTTAAGATGGAAGGTCAAAGGGCTCTGGTGGTGGTAAATAAAGTGCTTGAGCAAATCATCCCACAGGGGACAATTAGAAATTTGTGAACACACACGCACGCGCGCACACACACACACACACACACACACAATTTGAATGCACTGAGAAGTTTTAAGGAGCTGGAGAAGAGTTTACTTCTGAAAATTGCAACTGCAATGAGCAAGAATTATAAGTTTTCATTTCTCTTGTCTGAGGGCACACAAGTGAAAACTCTCACCTTTGCCCATTTGAGGTGACAGATGGCAGAGTTCAGAGCTGCAGGAGTAGTTAGAGAAATTTAAGCAAATGTCAGAAGCAAAAAGATAGAAGGACTTGTGAGACCCATAATCTGAGTATAAACTCTGCCCATATACTTGTCTGATGACATGACCGCATATGTTCAGAGGAGAACCCTGCAGACCCCAGGTGAAAGGAAGCAATGAGAACTGAGCATAGCTATACCGCTGTACGTCATGGGTAAACATAATTTAAGTTTAAATCAGGCAAGGCAATTGCAGAGTAGAACGACAACAACAATGAAAAAAAATCCTCAGAAAAACCCAATAAAAATCAGAATTTCTCTAACATAGTATTTGAATATCCAGTTTTCAGAGGAAAATGCGCACATCTTCAAGGAAGCAGGACAGTACATTCCCTTCTCAGGAAAGAAGGGAGGCAATAGAAACTTACTTTGAGCGGAACCAGATATCGACTTGACAGAAAAAGCCATCAAAGTAGCTGTTATCAATATGTTCAAAGACAGTGGCCTCCACAAAGGAGTGGATGGAGAACTTCAAGAGGGGAATAGAAAGCATGGGCAGTGACCATTCTACAGAGTAACGTGTGATAAGTGAAATAAAAAACTCAGCAGAGAGACTCAATAGCAGACTGGAGATAGAAGGAGTACTCAGGAGACTTTAAGACAGGTCAGCAGCCATTCGTCCCTCTGAAGAACAAAGGAAACAAGAGAAATGCACACAGTCTCAGAGACCTGACACCACATCAATGTTCCAATACGAACGTAACTGAAGTTTCAGAGAGGCGAGAGTAAAAGGGACAGAAAAAATATTTGTGTGAATAATAGTTTAAAAATTCCCGCATTTGGTGAAAACGTTCACATACAGATCCATGAAGCTCAACAAACTCCAAGCAGGATAAGGAAATAGAAATTTCATCTAGGCACATTACAGTCGGGACACTAAAAGTTGGAAATCAGAGAAATTGTGGAAAAAAAAAAAAAAGCACATTCCATAAGGAGGAGCAAAAATATAATATATCCTGAGTTCTCTAGAAAAAAAATAGAAGCCAGAGAGTTTGGGAACAAAGGATTATAAGAGTCAAAAGAAAGAAAATGACAAAACTGTCAACTAAGAATTCTACTCGCAACTAAAGTATCCTGAAATAATTAAGGGGAAAACATATTTTTGCTGTCAGATAAACAAACATTGGGAGTATTTGTCACCAGCAGACTTGCATTCTAAGACATGCTGAAAAGTATTTTCAAGCTGAAGACAAATGACCCAAGACCCCACGTGTGAGCTACGGGAAGGAGAGAGGAGTAATGGGAATGGAGAGCACGTGCGCAAACAGGAAAGGCTGTCACACGCATGCACATGTGTGTGCGTGCACACGCACCTGTGTACACGCATGAGCACGTACATGTCCACACACTCTAATCATTGCACTGGTCCTGGAATTGCCCTGGGCTGTTTTGTTGAAGGGAGGTGATACACTAGCCCAGCTCTGACCTCTGGTGAAGCATTAAACATACTGATTGATGAGTATGGATTTGTGACCGTGGGTACAAGAGGATTCCTGGGGTGGCATGTGCAGTAATGGGGCTGGTGATTTGCACCGGTCCAGCCGAAAGCCCAGAGGGCTTTGCTGCAGGGCAGGTCGTACAGCAAGACGATGCCCATGTGTCAGATGCCCTGGTGGAGACCTAATTTTGAGGCATTCCCTGCACACGTTAGTGACTATGGATTCAAAAAAGCTCAATCAGTCGTGAGACACTAAAGCAGGGGACCACCTGGGCCCACGCGGGTCTCTGTCGGTCTCTGTGGGACCATGCAGTGAGGTGGCTGGTACATAGCCTTTAACATAACCGCTGTCTCGGAACCTTTCTCTGGAGTAAACTTGATTCGTAGACGTGTCATTCAGGCCCTATAAGTCTTCTGGAGTGAGCGAAGTCACACCCTGCGTAACCGAAATCTCTAGTGTTTCATTACTAAATGATTTATGACTATTTAAAGCAGAAAGTTACCACTGTTTTGTTTGGTCTATAACGTATACAGATTAGATATAGTAAATATGACAATAAGCACTAAGGATGTTAAATAAAAATATACGAGTCAGAAGTTTCCTATATTTTACTGGAAGTAATTGAGTAATAATTCCAAGTCTACTGTTAAAAATTAAAGGTATATATTGTAATCCCTAGAGAAACTACCAAAAACATTCAAAGAAATATAACTAAAAAACCAATAGAAAGAATAAAATCAAATCATAAAAATATTTATTTAACAAAAAAGAATGAAAAGATGGAAAAAAGAACAAATATTAAACAGAAGAGAAAATAGTCAACAAATAATAAAATGGCAAACAAATATAATAATATTAATAATGATGTTAAATATAAATAGACTAATTCAACCAAGACAGAGATAATCAGACTGGATTTGAAAATAGCCAATTCTGTCTCCAAGAGAAACACCTAAAACACAATAACAGAAATATATTGAAAATATATTACTAGAAAAAAATATACTCTGAAAACAAAAAACATCAAAAAGGAGATGCTATAGTAATAAAAGATGAAATAAACCTCTAGAAGTATTTTCGCAAAGAGAGAGAGAGTAATGATAAATGATGATAAATAGGCATATATCTACCTACCTATATACATACATATAAATTGCTATAGCGAAAACTGACAGAATTTAAGGGAGAAATAGACAAACCCACAAGCATATTTGAAGATATTAACAAACATACTTGACAATATTTGCGTACTTTTCTTCGTGATTTACTGGACAGTTGAAGAAAAATAATTCCGAATATAGTAGATCTAACAGACCACCTTGCCATAACTGACAGTTCTTTATCAGTTGGTTTAACAACAGCAAAATGTGTTGTTTTGAGCGTCGCAGTTAAACCGTACCAGGCTGTGTAAATGCTATCGCCATTCCTCAGTGTTTCTTCTGTGTTCACCCTTTCCTGGCTCACTGTTTTATGTTTTGTTGTTTGGCTAGAGTCTTCTCTCAAGTGGTTTCATGAAAGCAATATATTCTGAATTTTTGCATGCCCTTAATTTATTGTTCTTTTTCATGCTGACCATTTTATAGGTGATCATTTGTGCATATCTTCTTTTTTTTTCTTGTTTCTTCCAGTGTTTTAAAGGAAAAGGCTGGCGTCTTTTTGTTTTTGTTTTTGTTTTGTTTTGTTTTGTTTTGTTTCATCTTGTAGGAAACTGGCCTTTCAGCTAAAAACTTTTAAGACTTTCCCTGTACTCTCAGAACTAAGGGGTTTTCCCATGCCTTGATTTGGTCTGCGGCTCTTTATCTATTGACCTTCTCTAGAGGTAGGGGGCTGCTCCAAATGACCGGTTCGGATCATCTTTCCTATAACAGCCCCCTAGTCGTCATTGATTAATCAGTTATCATCGAGAATCAATTCCCTATCATTGAGAAAAAGTTCTCATTGTGTCTGTGTTCTCCTTACGAGTGTATTCACATTACGAACACGTTACTCTTCTAATCCACCCTCCGATTCCCTTGTATTTCCCTCAGGATGCCATTTTCACGCGTATTCGTGCTAAGCTTTGACATTTCTTGAACCTGGATTCACAGACCACGATCTCAACAGTGTCCATGTTCCTCTTCGGGCACCTGCTGCAAGGTATAATAGGAAAATTGTGTGTTTTCTTTTTCAAACCAGAAAGAATCGTGTGTGTGAGTGATACCCTTCATACCACTTAAGGACGCACTCTCTCTCTCTCTCTCTCTCTCTCTCTCTCTCTCTCTCTCCCCCCTCGCCTCATTTTGTGGGGCTCGTCTGTGCCCTCTGGCTGGCCGGCGACCTGTTTCTCGCCCACTCTTCCCCTCTCTAGCTAGCTAGCTTCTCAGCCTGCCCAAGATGGTTGTTCGTTTTCTTGTTGGTTTTGCAGGGGCTTGAAGGTTGCACTCCTTCCGCACCTGCCATGACTGTGGCTGGAGGAGTTGAGACTGTCCGGTGTCTGCCAAGATTCCGAGGGGCTTCTTCGCTTCTGGCCACAATCTCTGGGACACAGAAGGCTCAATCGCCTGGGTCAGCTCTCTTTGGACTTTTAGGGAGCTGATGCGACCGTGACTGGCACCTAATGGGGGAGGTGGCTTTGTTCTAAGGCCACGTCTTCAAGTTGTGGTCAGGTCCTTTCCTTGGGCCTGTGTTTATCCAAGGGCATGAAGGTCTGTGGCATGCTGAGTTATGTAGGCAAGGACTCCCCAAATGGACCCCCCCTCCACCTCGTTTCCCTCAGGTCACACAGCATGTCCTCATGTCCCTGAGATCTGTTTGTCTAACCAGATCTGTTTGTCTCCAGAAGCCACATAATCGAAATCTCCCTTCACCTGGCCATTTTGCCATTTTGGACACGATGTCACCTTGAAACGGAGGTTCAAACAGCTTTGGGAACATTTCACATGAGGAGGGCTGGCTCTTAGCACCCATGCTGAGCAAAACCCTGGCGAGCCTGCGACTCTTCAGAGTATCCGTGGAAAAGTGACACCTTTCATTTTTTCTTGACCAGGAGTGGGAAGAATGATGGAAAGAGCAATGCAAGAGTTTTCAACGCGACATCCTTTCACACGATGGCAACACTGAAAGGTGAGGACGCGGTGGCGGTCACTGCTGGAGGCGGGGTGGGGGGCTGCAGTCAGGAGAAGCACCAGGGGAGCTTCGGGATGAGGATCAGCTACGCAGCCAGAGCCATGAAGTTATGCACTTCAGAAGAGCCAACGGCACTGAAAAGAAATTTTAATAGAATCATCTAAGATTTCCTCCAAATAACTGTACAACCTTCGCCAGTTAATTGTACTATTCACCCGAAATACAGAAAAAATTATGTATATTATATTCCATGTAAAATGTTAAAAAATCTTAGACAATTTACCTACGATAATAAATATTCTAATCAAGTTCTTTATCCAGAATGTAACAAGGTATGATTCATTAACAAGAACTTTTTCTTGTATTCAAATTTTAATTTGTACCGCTGGCTATGGAAGGCTTTCTATAGAAACACCATTCATATAGATCCATAGGATGGAAAGCACTAGAGGAAAGCCTGCATTGTTGTTGTTGCCGCTGTTCTTGTAGAAAAAAAATTTCTGGAGAAATGACAAGTTGACATGAATATGGAAAGCATTATAACAGGTGTTATACATGGCCATTTAAATAAATGGTATTGATCTCCACTTATCATAAACTGGAAAGCCCAGAATTGTTGATGTTCTCTCTATTGGTTCTTTTTTTTTTCCCCCTCTCAAAATCTGTTCTAGAAGATAGCAATTTGTTATGACAACCTGTTCTATTCATCAGGACTAGAAGGAATCAGGCATTTGTCAATACACATTCTGAGAGGCCCACTCACTGCAGGCGGCATACTGCGGTGAAGCAAAATCGACTGCTTCATACAGCATTTCCATCTTTTTAAACTAGAAATTGCAAAATGCAAGAAGAAAGTTTACTCTTTTTTCTGAATGCATGTATATCCGTTTTCTTCAGTACATGAAATGCTGGCTTGTGCTCGGGGAAACAGGAAATGCTAATGGCAGCAGAACACGTGCACATAAATTTAAAGCATCTTTAACTATAAGTCGCTGAACTTTATCTGGATGCACGTTCTGTGAGTCCAAACGGCCTATGATATTCTGGAATAACAATCTCAGTGAATTAACCACAACAGGGGGTGTTGGCTCCCATAGATTGCGCGCTTGCGGTCAGCTGGCCCGGGGGAGTGGAGGGGTGGGGCGGGGGCGCAGTTAGCTCGCCTTTCTGGGCTGCACCCGTTAGGAGTCACTGATAGGCACCTCCGAAGCAGTAAGTGCTTTCACGGTCACTGTCCCACGGGGGAGCCACCTGGAGAGGGAGCACTTGCTAGGGGAGAGATGTCCAGCCGGGAGCAACTGGAGACACTTCCCACCTGCGAGGGCAAGTCGCGCGGACCCAGGTGACCCATATACCCGGGAGGAGAGGGGAGCCGGGCATGGGTGACCTGGCTTCCTTCAGTGCTGCTCTTCCCAATTCTTCCATCCTTCCGGTTGACCGGTCACCTTGCTCCATCTCCTTCAACACCCTCACCGGTCGCGATTAGCTTTCATTCCGGTGCCGCTGTGCAGAACACTGCGGGTGTCTGACCTCACTCAGTCCCGAATAAATCCCTGAGGTCCGTGAGTTGTCACGCCCTCTGTGCAGGTGGTGGGATCTTCATCTCACGTGGTGTGCACGCAGTCAGGGTTCAAGTCCATGTCTTTATTTCTTCTTTTTCCCATAGCTTATTTCCCAAGCTTCTCTCTCCCATTATGATTTGCTTCCACGTGCCAATTCCTGGCTTAGTTCTTTTATTTCAAAACCTAATGTAATAAAGTGCTTATGAAATGATATTTGGAAATAAAGACTGGGAAAGAGAGATGGAGAAGCTGGTCTGTAACCCATGCATGAGAGAAAAAAAGGAACAAAGAAGAGAAGATGACTAGGAAGCCTTTTAAACACGCTAATTTGAATTCCTGGTAGTACTTACTAGCGAAGGATAATGAAGAGTCTTTATCTACAGAATACACCAGGCGGGTTATATCTGACCTACATATATTTCTTACAGAAAATCAGTTTTTTGGATTTATGGATTATGGAATTTGTGGATTTATGGGACATGGTCCACTTACAATATCAATAACGGTGTACATTTATGAGGGTATAAAATCAGAGGTTTTACATCCCAAATCACTCCCTTTGCGGAGGTGGCATCTTCTCTCAGGTCGGTTAGAGATTTCCTGCGCGGGGTCTGGCGAATACCTCCGCACAGCAGGAACGACCCGCAGCTGCCGCAAGGGGCGCTTCACTGTCGCCAGGCACTGTCTGGCCTCTGGCTCGCAGGACAGCCTGACCCTGTTCCAGGTCTCCAATTCCCGTGAGCATGCTCTGGCCATCGGACACTGCTCTCTTGACAGCCAACCTGCTTGTCCGATTGACAGTGACACGGAGGGCACAGGTCATCTCCCTGTTTCGGAATTGTCTGATGGAGAACACGGAGCCTTTCGGATCCCCGCCCAGGACAGACCGGGAACCTGCCGGCTGCCCCCAGGGAGGACTCGGACGCCCTTCGAGGGCCGTGGGGAGGTGAGGAAGCGAAACCTTCACTGTTCTGGGTGCGAGGATTTGCTCATGTTCTATGTCAAGGCAATGCAACTTCTAAAATATGACTTTTATTTCTGGCAAGCGGATATAGTAAAACCTGCTTTACAGAGGTCAGGCCTTTGAAACCTGAACCGTTTTCATGGGTTTGTGCTGTCTTCACCCGCCCCCAAGCACCGGGCTCTCCTCATTGGCTGAGCGGCCGCCTGCTGGCCCCGCCCCACTGCCTGGCTTAGTACCTGAAGCACCTCCGAGCGCATGCGCGGGGCCTCAATGCCCGCTTTACATCCTGTCCCTGTGTCCTCCTGTTCACCCCTTCTGTGTTCCCATGCCCTTTAAAGTCCAGACGTGCAAAAGATATAAAAGGAGTTTCGTGGTTCTTACTTAGCACAGTGCACTTAACACACTAAAGCGTCTGTTTACTGATTTCATCTCCCTCTTAAAGGACACTCCCCGTGTCCCTCCCCCCTCCCTTCCTCCCCCACCCCGTCACCATATGTTAGAAAAAAACAATCCACACTTCATTCTCGACCTGCTCCACGAATTCCTAGGCCTTTGAGAGGATGCCTTTCCATGCAAACAACGACAGTCTCCTATATCCCTCAAAACGATTGCAAGCTACCGGCAGGCAGAGGCAACATTTTGCACGACCTTGAACATGGAAAATCACCTCTAAAGATTCCCACTAGGGTAAAGAGAAAAATCCCCCGAGTTGAATAACATGCGTCACACTTTATAGGCAAATAGTTTTCTGTGAAGCCACGACAAGAAATGTGTCAAAAATTAAGTCAGCAAATAATTTTTCCACGGTCGAGATGTCTGGAGAGGCTGCATATTTATAGTCAAAGTTATAGTTTAGCTATAGTTGCATGTAATACAAATAACATATAAACAGGGGTTGCCGGAAACAAACCTTTTCAATTTTAACTTACCGTTTTCCACACTTATTTGAATCTGGACCTCCTTTTGTTTAGATCAGGGGCCGGCAAATATTTTCTTAAAGAACCAGATAAGAAGTATCTTAGGTTTCGCTGGCAAAAATTAATGAATTAATTAGCTAATTAATTAAAATGGAGGCTATCTTGTAGGTGCTTTTATAATCATTTTGGATATAGACACATTTGGAAATGTGAAAGGCAGTCTTCACTCATGAGCCATAAAAAAAAGGTGACAGCTCAACTAGCCGGGTAGGACAGAGTTTGCTAGCTTTGGGCGTCCATTAATGCAGTGTAGGAGAGGTTTCAAGACATTCGCAAAGAGACACTTGCTGACTGAACCTTCGGTCTCGAAGCTTCAGGATTTGATTCTGAAATTGTTCAAGTGTTAGGAAAATGCTTGCCCACCTAATTGATTCTAAATTTTCTGATTGCTCATTCCACTTATGCTTTGAAAAAAGACAAACCGTTCCCTACTTTCTTGAAATGACATGTGGTCTGCCAAATTATACAAAGATTGCATTCAAAAAATAATTTAAAAACTATCCCACAATTCATATGGTTAACAATGTGTTGAATATCTTCCAAAACTTTCTAAGACGTATTTTAAATGCTGACCTAGACCTCATCCATGAACTTGAGTTTCAGCAAGTTCAATGGTCTCAGTACAAGCCGAAGGGACACTGTGATGCATACCAAGTGTGTACTGGTGATTGACTTTCCATTTTAATGGATTTTCCACAAGTTTTTATTTTTTCTCTAAACTTCTGCTATTTCAAAGAAATGTGGGCCAAATTATTAAGCACATATCAGCATTCAGGGTTAAATCTCTTTTTATGCAGCAAAACAATATTGGTTAAATTAAATTCACTCAGCGCACGATGTCACAGCTTCAGCTCTGTGTCAAGGCACAGAATTCCCAGTAAGGCTCCTGGCCACCCGATTATGAGGGAGCAGCTTCTTCTAGTTTCCTTTACGTGAGCTAAGGCTGAATTAAACAAGTAATAGAGTTCACTCTCATTGCTACTTGTTGCTAAGATCTGCGTTGCGGTGCGTTTTGTATCTGTTAAGGGCGTTTTGCTTCATCTGGGCCTCTCACCAATTATTTCACAGTGAGATTCTGCACACTCAACAGTACCTTCTGGAAATGCTATAAAAATTGCAAATATAGATTCAAATCTATTTGCAGTTCAGTGACTATTATTTACAATAAAGACTGCCTTTCTTGGCTACATGATGGGACAGGGTCAGCTGGTGGTTTTTATATCGTTGGTCTAAAAATGGACTGTTTAAAAGCTCTCTCCATAAATTTTCCTGAGAGTTCAGAAATGAGGGAATAGTGCCAAGGGAATAGAGACCAAACACTACCAGGCGAGGCCGCCAACAACATATTAAGCACAAATAATAAAGAAATATAATGCGTGTTGGTCTGTCCTGCTCGCATGGAGCCAGTTCCCAAATTCCTGTCAAACTCTAGTGTCGGCAAAGATTAAAAAAAAAAAAAAAATAGAGCAGATTGAAAAGCCCGTTGGTGAAAGTTAAATAGCTCTGACAGAAAACGGTTTAGGAGGGCTCCAGATAAAAGAAAGAAATGGCAGAGAGAGAGGAAGGGATGACGGTTCAGAGGAGAGCAGAGGCGTCCGGCCACGGCTCTCTATTGTGACCGTTACTGCGTCCCCAGCTCTGACAGTTCACATTCTGCTTCCGAGGATGGTGCAGGAGGACAGTTTCTTTTTCGTGCTCTGAGAAGCACAGGCGGGCTCCGTGAGCTGGAACAAGCCTGCGAGGTGGTCCGATGGAGGACAGGGGCGCGGGGGCCGCGTGCTGCCACGGGGACCGTCGCCCGTCGCTGCGGAGGGCGCATGGCCCGCTCTCCGCCGGACGCTGCTTGAGTGCCCTCCGATGCAAAGATCTCAGCAAAACAACATGGTCCAGACTGCGGCTCATTTTCCAGCCTCACGCAGAGTTCATATTGAGGGAAAGTGACACCGATTCTGTGAAAGAAGGGACCGAGCTGCTGGAAGGGGAAGTGGCCTTATGTACTTTTCAAAAACGGGCTGATGACTCAAGAACGTAGCAAGTTGCAATGTCTGCGTCTTCTTTGAATGGGGACAATAGCGATGCTACATTAACTTCCGTCTGGATGGTGGGGCTGATGCTTATCACGCTGGTTGGGTGGTGAGGTTCTTAATACCCAGGGCCGGGTTCCTGTGTCCAGACCTGATGTACCCAGTATTCTGATGGTTCGCTGAGAGGACCGACCATCGCAGAGAGAAAAAATTTGAATTATTGCCTTAAATTGAAATTGGATAAGATTTCACACGCCATCCACTAGCTCGCCTGTGGAATTTGTAGCTTCCTCTAAATCGTTTTTCTTTCCATGGCCTTAACTGTCATGGGTTGAATGTTTGTGTCACCCTCCAAATCCATAGTTTGAAACCCTAATCCTCCATGCACTGATATTAGGAGGTGGCATCTTTGCGAGGTGATGAGGTCGTGAGGGTAGGCCCTTGGGAATAGGATCAGCGCTCCAATAAAAGAGACCTCAAGAGTTCCCTCGTCCCTTCTGCCACGTGAGGACAGAGAGAGAGATGGGTGTCTGTGAACCAGAAAGAACCCTCGCCAGACACAGAATCTTCTGGCACAGAAGTCTTGGACTTCCGGCCTCCAGAACTGTGAGAAACGAACACGTCTGAGGTTTATAAACCACTCAGCCTATATAGTGTTTTTGTTACAGCAGCCCAAACAGACGAAGACATCAATTTAATACTTTGTAAACATTTTTCTTGCTCTCTTTACATTAAGATTCTTCAATACTTGAGGCAAATAAACATTTGAAACCTGAAAATAAACAGGAAGACACTGAAAAAAAAAAAAAACATCGAGGGCGTATAACAGAAAGCCAGCCAATGAGGACAGACAAGTGAGGGTTTTGTGAAGGGGTGGTGCAAACCTTGCTAAGCCGAGCTGTGGTTTGCACTTTGCCTGCACAGCCAGCCTGTGACATCCTGACCTCCAGCTCTCCTCCTCCTAAGTCACCCCTGCCTAAGGCCCTGAACCTTGTCATCAGAAGCCAGAACCTCAGCAAACTAATCACAGCACCCAATCCACGGGTCTCTTGGATGCTCTGTCCTTACAAATGTCATCGGAGCACTGCTCCTCGGACTGCCCTCCCTTTCTCCCAGGCTCTCTGTTCCCTCGGTCTTTCTACGTCCTGTCCCAGACACCACGGTTGGTCATCTGAAGGACCATCGCGCTTGAACTTTCATGTCCTTGTATTCATGGGGCAACTACTCTGATGAGTCCAGCTTAGCATCCCTATTGCCATCGACAGCCTCGGACCCTGTATCCAGGCAGGTAGGGATGCTCAACCCAGGGAATCAGGCTCTGCTCCTGGCTTCCTGTGTTTCTACCAATCTTTTCATCTCCCTAGCCACAGGGCCTCTTCCTTGCCTTCGACAGCTGGCAAACTGGCGACATTCTTCTCAAGCTTCCCATGAGCCACTGAGCCACCTGACAGAAAGTCAAGGCCTTTCCCTGTCAGCTTCTTCAGCTTCTCAGGGCCTAAGAAATAAAACTCAACCATGTTGTCCATAGCCACCACTTCCGCATGCCTGAGGTCAAGCATCACCGACCCTCTCCCAATGTCTCCCTCATCCCATGTCACCACCTCCTCTTTGGGGATGTGGATCCAAGAACCATGGCCTCTCATGGGTTTTCAGCTCCTTCCTGTCGTGGACCCACCCGCTTTGGCATCTGAACCTCCTTATAGCCATCTCCACACGTTTCCTTCGTCTCCACTCCACTTTTCTCTCTGACAAAGCTGTTCACTGCATTTTATAGCCACTCGGTCCCCTGTCCTCCCGAGACCTTTTTCCAGTCTGGCCAGTTTTTCTCCACCTGCGTCTTTTCTTTCTTATCTTTTCTACTTCCTTCCTCCTCAGGAAGAAGTGCTGTCTGGGGTCCAGTTCTCCAGCCTCTGGTGACACTGTTGTGCCTGCAGCATCTCTCTACAGACAGACCCCACACCGCGAAGGACAAGAACGAGAATGATTATAAAGTACACAGTTGTAAACCGATTTTTTCCTGCCCATAAAAATTATGTAACAGCACGTTATTCATTCGTTACATTGCTAAGGACATAGTCACAGTGAGAGCTCTCGCATGCTTACAGTATCCATTGTTACAGTATCCAATGACTAAATGTAAATACGTAAACATTTATAACAGCTTAAAATGTTATCTATAAGTTATTACACTTTAAAAATGATATATTTATTATTATAACAGATTTCAGTGTTGAAAATATAGACACCAATCATATTAAAATGACGTAAGACAATGCAATAGCTATAATTAATATGAACAAAATACGTAATATAGGGTTTTTCTTAATTCTCGAAATCTAGATAATGTTTCAGGAAGATTTTAGTTAAAGAACATTTCAAATATAGGCAAGATAATTTCTAATGAACACAATAGCTATAATGAATATAAACAAAATATATAATGCAGGATGATTCTTAATTCTCAACATATAGGTGATGTTTCAGGAAAATTTTAGTGAAAAACATCTTGAATATAGGCAAGATAATTTCAAATACTGCCTTCTTTTTATTTTGAAAATGTAACAAGTGGCCATACAGTTATTATTTACTGGAGAATATATGTGCATTAATGTGATAAATATTGGTAGTCTTCATTTATAAAGGTTGCTTGCAAATTAATTAATAAGTAGAACCATAAGAAAACTTGGACAGGTAGCTTATAGAAAAAAAATTATAGATAGTCAATGAAAGTTGAAAGATTCTCCATCACAGGGGTAATCAAAGATGTGTCATCTAAAAACAATGATATTATTAGTATATTAGCATGGAAAGAGCCTTTAAAACAGTGATGTGTAAAGCAGTGTATATAGTGTGGTGATGCATCAAATAAATCCAGTCTTACATTTACCTTTTTAAAAATAGTTTCCCAGAAAATATAAATTATATGTGCTAAGATGCCTAGACAAGAGATACTAACTGCAGCACTATTTGAAATAGTGAAGGAATAAAAACAATATGTGTATTCAATCATAATATTTTTGGAAGTATTAGGAAGCTACTGAAAATATTGTAGAAAATGTAGTATGGAAAATATTAATAATACATACCTATGTGAAACATATTTCCAAGCTCTCTGCAATGGGCTTTTATTATTTATAAAATTAAGAAGTTATTAAATATTCCTTGATCTTAAGACTTCAGTGAAATCTAGTACATCCTCAATATGTCATTTTACTAATAAGGTATTGCATGTAAGATGCCTTCCTGGAGTGATCTGAACAATGAAATGTAACTTATAATAACAGTAATTGTAATATTTAAAATACAAATTTGCTCGATTTTATTTTCATAAATTTAATTTATTTTGAGCAAGCGTTTGGGAGAAGAATAAGATTATTTTCATAGAGGAGTCTTATATATTATCAAACACCGTTAATGTTGAATATTTTTCTTAAAGTTACAAATACTCAAAATATTATATACTTTTAATGCTTCCAGCTTTTGTTTGATCTGCAGGTGTTGGAATACTCCCTAATTCATTGAAAAAAAAAAAATCCCACAACAATGATCTTTCATTTGGACATTAATTTGTTGCTTTCTTTATGTTGCATAGAATTACTACAGAAGAGCAGCATCCCTACGGAACCTGTGTGCCATGTTTAGTATATTTGAGTATTGACTGAATGAATGGATGTAGTTAAGACAAATGTAAAAATTAGTAAGTATTTTAGTAAATACAAATGCTAATTAAAGATCGAATGCATGAAACTGGAAATGTGATATATATGTAAGAGACGGAAAGAATGAATAAAAGAAAACAACATAAATTTAATATAAAGATGTTTAAATATAAATACAATTATAATAAATAAAGAATTAATCGTATTTTAAAGTAATATTTCCATCGTATAAGAATGTGAAAGAGGCAGATGAAAGAATAATGCCGCTAAATCCAATCTGTCATAACATATTAAGTGATTATAAAGTGCTAGTAAAAATTAAATTTGTAATAGGATTCTGACAAAGACGCACATATATATCTTTACATTGATTGACTGTATATTTATATACTTGTTATGTTTTGGCTCTGTGTTTTTCACACACACACACACACACACACACACACACTTCTTGTGAAAACTTTATTAGGTTTGTGTTATTTGGTCCAGGCTTAGATTAATGGACCAAACCAAAATCATACACTAAGTGGATAAGTTGTTATAGAAACCTATTAATTACATTGCGGATTCATCTGTTATTCTGGAATTGTGCTGAGACTACAGAAGGCACTCGATACACTTTTTTGTTGAAAGTCTAAATAAATTATTGCTTATTTTAGTTGGCCCTTACCTGCCTTATCAGGGTTGTTGGGGATCCATTTATTTGCTTCAGGTCCTGGGGACACAAAAGTATTAATGGGTAAAACTCTTTAAGCTCAAAAGCTATACATTTCGTTTCTCATTTCTCTATCTGGCCCTAGGGAACTAACACATGAATTATAAATATTCTGATTTATATATTTGGGTTCCTAAAGATAGAATAATGTGTCTTCCTTGTGAATCACGATTTGGATTATTAATACAGTTCTCAGTCCTCCCTCCAAAGTCACAAAAATTATTACTCAGAGATGGCAATTTCTTCCAGAAATAATTTCAAATATTTAAAAAAAGTAACTTCAAGATTGTTCAGCTTTTATAAGTAGTTGAATTACATGAAAAGCAGATGACAAAACTTTGATGCTTTCATTCTTAATTTTCAGAAAATATCTTAATATTTGAAAAATAACTTGATTTTTGACAAAGGTCGATTTAATTTTTGAAAAGTTATAACTTTTTCTCAAATTGACTGAAAGCTAATATTGACAATGTAAGATGAGGATAACTATCCAGAAAATATAGCATATTTTATACCATAATATTAAAAATATTCCTGTTTCTTACTTTTCCCAGGATCGAAGGGGTTGGCAGTTAACAGTTGGATTTATAAAGGACCGTTTGAAGAACTCTTGCTCCACAAACATGTCAGCAGGTGCCTGCCGTGTGCGCATGATTTGTTGTTTTAAGGTGTCCAGGTAGAATACTGAGTAGAACATACAAGTCTGTAATAGGTTAAGTTGATTGGTTTCGCTGGCTGATGTGATAGAACATCATTGCTCATTGGATGGTGGGCTTAATTGGTTTTCTCCTGGAATACACAGACAATATTCTCTTAATCTGTTCCACACAGGGTACTTAAAATCAAAACCTCCGAATTATTGTCCAATTGTTAGCATTTTTTAGATGGTGGTTGTATTGGGGGATTGGTTTATGGGCACATACTTGATTTTTCTTTTTCATGGAGATTAAGGGAAGGCAGAAAAGGTCGCTTCTGCTATTTTCAAGCATTAACCACTTGTTGAAATGCGAGTTCACCGATTTAAAAAATCAAATAGGGCACAGAAATTAATGAGAATATTCTTCTCTTTAGAGAATAATTTTTGTTGTCATGTTATATACAGCAGAAAGGTCAAATGATGGATTTGAGTAAGTATTACAAATCTCAATGATTTATGATGGGGATATCTGCAAAACAGGATCAGACAGACCTTGGTGAGATTTTGGTTGCTTTGAGAAAATGATGATCAAAATTCTCATTTCAAATAGCTTTCCTATTTTTGTTCTGTAACTAGAACATTAATGAACAATGTTTGCAAAAGGATTTTGAGCTGTGATTTTTGCGATTCTGCTTTAAATAGTAAGAAAAATCTAGGATAGGGAAGAGCAAGTTAATACTGCGTTTTCAAATGGTATTTGGAAAGTAATAATTTTCAAAACAGCCTCTCCCCAGATTTCATTACAAGATAGATGAAGACACAAAACCAAATGAGAAACTGGCACACGGTAAACATAGTTCAACCGCAACTTGTTCTCAGAATCTAAGAGAAACTGGGTATGGCCCAAATAAGGCTGAGCTATTTTGTAACCTGTCTCACAATGGTGTCCATTCAAAAGAAAACAGGTTGGATATACAATAAAATAATTAAATATCAACTTAAATATTTACTGTTGCTCTACAAAAGAATGTCAAATAAAATTTGCAATTCATGACTCATGGTGAAATGACCTATAATCAATCATCTTTATTCACCTGAATCTCTCTGAATCCTCACAAAAGTTATTCATGAGTCTCCCCTATATGCGTTTCATCCTCAGAAAACCTGCGGTCCACTCAAGGCATGCAAATCCATACTCTCATCTGTGCCTTCCAGGCATGGCCTATTTGATTGCTATTAGATTTAGGGATGATTTGGGGTCTTTAACATGTAAATAATTCAAGCCTATCTCAGTTATTTAAAGTTTGTCCCTTACCCAATAGCCCACATACAATGACTGGAAATTAAAAAAATAAACATAATCACAGTTTCTAGGGAGGGAGGGAGGGAGAGATGTGTTTCTCTTCTTTTACGATTCCATTGAGCATCACTGGGCTGGGAAAATGTCAGCAACCTACCAAAGTTTAACCTCATGAAACAGACCACACTCACCTGCAAGGTGCAAATATAAGTTACCAAAAATATAGAATGATTTGGAAAGCAAACCACTGAAACCTGTTTTTAAATTCATTTGTAATTTTATTCATGTAAAATAATAAAGTGTATCTTCTAATATAGTATTCATATCTCAATAAATCATCTGCCATTTGCCAAATATTCTAATAGAGCCTTAAAGTATTAATTCTGTGTGCTCTCATTACAAGTTGTTGCACTTGCTGGTCATCTGATGTAGCAGTGCCTGTTTTCACACATGACTAGAGCAACAACATTTTATTTCCTTCAGCATGATTTATTATTGAAGACCTTTATAATTTAAGACTTTATTGGTCATCTAATTGTACATTGAGACATTTTGCTAAAAATATTCTTTAAGACACACGCTCTTACCAGTACCCCAGGTAGCCCTCATTCATTTATTAGTTGGCTATTATGTAGTAGCAGTTAGATTCCAAATTAAAATATTGTGAAGTACAAGTTCCTTCCATATGGTTCTCTTCATTTTTCCATTGTTCCATGTATGTATGTATGTACGTATGTATGTACATGATTTTTTTGGGGGGAGGGGAAATTATTAACCATATAGAAAAATAAATAGAATGTGTAATGAATCTATATGTAACCAATACCTAAATTCAATAATTGTCAATATTTTCCTGTCCTTTTTTAACTACCAAAATTTTTTTTGCTAGAATTAAAAAAAAAAAATCCATATATTATATAATTTCACATTTATATACTAAGGCATGCATATGAAAAGAACATCCATTATTAAAAAGCTTAAAATTGTTTTCTATCTAACAAATTAATTGTCCTTTATCAAATCTGCCATGTGAAATTTTACCCATTTATCTCCAAATGTAATTTTATAATTGTTTCATATGAATAAGGGCCCAAGTAGGTTTACCCGTTGCATTTGGATGAGAACTCTTTAAACTATTTTTTATCTATATCAGTTCGCTATCCCATTAATTTTCTACTAGACTCTTTACTTACTAAAGAAACTAGAGTTTTGAACATACCACTTTCTCTTATTTTTGTAGAAACTGGTCATTAGAGCTACAGGCTTGGTAATAATCAGTTCAAAAAATTTCAAAGACTATTTCATAATTGTTTTTTTTTTTTTTTTTTTACTTCTTATGGCATTCCACGTATTTGATTTTTCTGCTTTTGGTGATGTTAAATTATTCATGGGTGTATTAGTTATATTTTGCTGCATAACAAAATCAATATAACATTTATAAATTAATAATGCTGCATGCGAGTATAAGGTGGAAGTTACAGTAGGCAGTTCAGCTAGGGAATAGCTAGTTTTAAATGATCTCCCTTGCCTGTAT
Organism: Eidolon dupreanum; assembly: GCA_028627145.1. Taxonomy (NCBI): domain Eukaryota; kingdom Metazoa; phylum Chordata; class Mammalia; order Chiroptera; family Pteropodidae; genus Eidolon; species Eidolon dupreanum. The sequence continues at coordinate 171,506,390 of CM053502.1, read as the reverse complement.
GGCAGTTATAGTTAGTGCAAGGGTTGCCACATTTTTCTCTAAAAGGAAGTAAATATTTTATGTTGCTAGTACCGTATAATCTATGACACAATTATTCAATTCTGCCATGTGGCTCGAAAGCAGCCATAGATAATACATAAATAAATGGACATGGCTGTTTTCCAATACACTTTATTTATGTAAAGGGGCAACCATGGGTGGTAGTTTGCTTTTCCTGCTCTGAAAAATGAACAAACCAACAAACATAAACAAATGGTGATTTTCAGCAAAAACAGAGGTGAAAACTATAACAGTAGCAGACATTAAGAGATGCTTTGATGAGCTATTTTTAAACTTAATAGAGCTTAGAAAAGAATCAGTGACTTGAAGATAAGGCATAGATATGGTATAATTTAAAAGACAAAGAAAAAATAAATTACAAGGAGTCTAACATATATAGATAATTGAAATCCCTTAAGTGGAAAAGAGAGAGAAAAAAAGCAGGAAAAATACCTGAAAAAAATAATTGTTGTAAATTTTTTTTTATCAAACCGAAAGTTATAAAACCACACATCTAAGAATCTCATATAACAACAGCAGGAAAATAAAATAAAACATTCACAGGTAGACCATCTTAAAGACAGCTAGTGAAAAGAAACCTTTTACACAGAGTTTAAGAATTATAGCAGTAACTCATTAGAAACTATGAAAGCCAGAAAACAATCATTTTTTAATGCTGAAAGAAAAAACTCTCAAGTCAGAATTACATATTTAGCAAAAAACGTGTCTTGAAAATGAAGGGAGAATAAAAACTTTTCAAAAAATCGAAATCAGAGAGGATTAATATCAGTGGACTTTTATTAGAAGAATTGTTAAAGGAAGTATTTTAGGCCAAAAGGATATGATCATACGAATGCATAAATTGCAATAAGAATGTGGTAAAATAAATTATAAAACTCACTCTTTATTCTTTTTTAATCAATATAAGTGATAAATGACTTTCTAAAGCAAAAATAATATTAATATATTGTTGATTTCTGTACATAAAATAAAATGTATGGAAACAAGAGTGTGAAGTTTGTGGAGAAAGAATTGGATTGGCATTCTAAGTTTCATACATTATTTGTAGGCATATTGTAAACACAGATTTCTATTATAAACTCTAGTAAATCACTAAAATTTTTAAAGAACAGTGTAAGAAATAAACCATAAGTGAAGATAAAATGGAATAATTTTTTTAAATCATATAATCTAAAAGTAGATATAAAAGAAGAAAAAAGAAAAAGAAAATTATTAGAAAATATTGTCTAGCAACATGGCAGCTGTGAATTCAAACATGACAATAATCACATTAAATATAAATGATTTAAACATACCAATGAAAAGAAATCGGATTTGATAAAGAGGAAGACAGAACTACATGTTTTTATGAGAAATCGACTTTAAATAAATAAGTAAATACCCACTTAAATATACATTAAAAGTAAAACAATGGAGATATCCCTTATGAACACCAATCGAAGAAAGTTAAATTAGCTATGTTAACATTAGACAACACAGATTTATAATAAAGAATATTACCAGGGGTAAAGAAGAATATCAAATAATGATAAACATGTATCAAAAATATGTATAACAGTGTTACATATGCAGGTGGCTAACTGCAGAGCTTGAAAGTATAGGAAGCCAAAACTGACCAAAAATTGATAGAATTGATAAAATATACATATATATATTATATATATATATATATATATAAAATATATATATATTATGGTTCTTTTAAACCTCGGTGATACTTGTTAGCTACTTTTTCTGTTTGTTTTGTAAAAGTTCAGTTTGAATTCTCTCTTTCCATTTGGACTAACGTGGTTAAATTTATTTATGTAGGAAACAATCCACTTCATCCAGGTTTTAAAATATTTTCATTGCACATTGTTGTATAAAGAAGTCTTCTATGATGTGTTGTCGTTTCCTTCATTTGGTAGTTACCTGCTCCTTGTTTTTTCTAATATCAGTATTTATGCCTCTACATCTTTCTGTTAGTTGACTTAAATTTTCTTATTCTGTTGAATTAGAAATAAATAACTTTTGGAATTTTTTATTGAGTCAACTGACTTTTTTTGCTTTCTAATTAACTTGTATGTATAGTTATTTATGTTGTGTGTTTTTATCGATTTGAGAGTTAGATTTTGAGAGGTGTATTTTCCTCCTGACACCAACTAAATCAATTCTCTGTGGACACCAACTGAGTGTCCTATGAGTCAATTCATTTCTGACATTTAACACCCAAAGGCAGTGTTCAGATTCCACAGGTTTAAAGGCTGGTCCCACCAGATTGTCCCACTTCAGATTCTGGTCATGAATATCAATTCCCACGTCATCTACATGCTATCCCTCTGGGCTAACACACCCCCTCCTCAGGTTTGATTGTTTGCCAGAAAATCTCGCAGAATTCTGAAAAGCTGTGCTATTTGCTGTTCCCTGTTGATTATAAAGAATAAGATTCGAGAACAGCCAAACTGAAGGTCATTGGGGGCGACGTTGGGGGCGGGTGCAGAGCTCCGTGCCTGGGCATAGCACTGTGCCAGGACCTTAATGTGCCCTCAACCCAAATGCTCTCGGAACCCACTTGTTTAGGGGTTTTAATGGAGGTCTCATTACAGAGGTGTGAGTGATCGCATAGTTGGACATTGGTGGTCAAACTTACCCTCCAGCCCTTCTCCCCTCCCTGGAGCTTGGGGAGGGGCAGAAATTTTCAACCCTCTAATCATGCCTTGGCCTTTTTACTGCATAGCTGCCTCTGGTCTAGAGTCTCCAGTGACCAACACCTCAATAGCACATAGACCCTCTTCTAACTCCAGAGGTTCCACAGGTTTAAGAGATGTGTGCAGGAACCAGGGAGAGAGATGACTTTGTGTTATACCACAGATAGTTATTTTGATTGACAGGTATTTAAAGTTATAAAGTTTCCTGTGGTAGCTGGTTTAATTGTGTCCTCAACAGTTACATAGGTTGTTTTAAATCTGCTTATTTTTTAATAAATTCTGAGGATTTGCCCATATTTTCCACAAATCGGAAATTTGTTTAAATTATGTTTTACATATTCTAAATATGTAATACATTCATTATTCGTTTTAGAGTTAATTGCCTTGGAGTTAGAATTTTATTTATTTTATTATTGAGGGTATTTTTTATGGCCAAAGCAATAGTCTGTATTACTTGACCATACGATGCGTGGATAAGTTTTTCTCTATGTTATTTGCATTCAGAATACAATGCATAGTGTAAGACCTGTTGTATTGACTATATTGTCTAGATTTTCTAAAACGACTTCGATTTTATTTTTAAATTTAATTTGTCTTGGACTGTGTGTTAAAGACCATGCGTTCGGTTTATACTTACAAAAAATAGGTATGAATAAAAAGAACCAAATAATGTTATCAATCAGCTGGATCTAATTTTTATTTACCACGAACTACTACAGAAACAGTGGGGATATTTTCATGTATTTTTATGATTCATGGATAATCTTTATTCTAAAATATGACAAGCACTACATAAAAAAGTTATATTCAGTCCAATTTCTCTGAAAAAATTAACAAGTACTGGAAATTCAAATCTTATATGTAGAGGATAATGCATCACAACTCAGTGGAATTCATTTCAAGTCTTTAAAGCTGGATACTATCGACTATTAATCAACATTTCTTTTACCACCAAAAGCATAAAAATAGGAAAAGTCATATTATTATCTAGATAAATTTAGAGAAAGCATTTAAATATTTAATTACCTTTGTTGATTAAAAAGTATTATTAAACCAAGAATATTAGAGTACTTTATTATTTGAAGAAGGGTTAGTAAGAGTAAATACTGAAAAAAAAACGTTATAGTCAATGGTGAAATATCGATCTTCCTCATTCTCGTGAGTAGTTAAGATATAGAGAGGCTTGTTATTCTCCTTATTCAACATGTACTTACTGAAGTAGCTATCCTCTGTTATAAGGTAATTTTTTTTTTAAATCTATGGGATTTTGAAGATGGGAATGAGCCTGTTGTTATTTGCAAGCAACGTGATTATTTATCTAGAACATCCAAAAGAATCTACAAACTATTTAAAATTAACATGCAGATTTAACAAGGCCGTTGGACACAAGGTCACTAAAATAATCAATTGTGGTTTTTTTATGTACTAACAAAAAAGAATTGGAAAATACCTATTTCTAAAAGTTGCCTTTAGTATTGTATCAACATATCAAATATGAGGATGAAATCTCCAATATCACAACACTAATAAATATAAATATCATAATCACCTTGCTGCAGTTATTTTAGAAGAAATAAGGATTCACACATAAAATATCATAAAACAAATAGACTTACATACCTTGAGTAATAAAAGCAATAATATTGTAACTTAATATTTATTTTTGCCTTGATTTGAAGAGATTTTTTTCTCATTAATATGGTGACTAAATGCAAGTGCCCATTTTGGGTTCAAGTAGGAAATTTATCAGCCATCAGATTTTCATTTCACTTGGCGCTAGTCTTCAAAAATCTGAAACCATGCTCTCCTTTTTTTTTTTAATTTTTTCTTCTATACTAGGGGGCTGCACCAGGTAATTCTTCAATATTCCTTGTTTTGTAGGTCTAATATTCTTCTGCCATTTGTTCCCTGAATTGAAAATACATTTTTCCTTTTATCAAAACTCTTGACATCTTAGCTTTCATAGCCTAATTCATTCACCCAACATTTCTTTTCGATGGCTGTTAAGATGTCATGTGCAATTTTCATTTCATTTTTAAACTGCCATCGAACACGTTTTATAATTACAATAAAGCAAAAATGTTATTAAAATTGAGCAGGAATTCTGTTTTCTTTGATATGCTCTGGGCAGTATTCTTTGAAACGGGCTTCGTCAATAGAATCCTCAGTGATAGAGTTTGTCCAGTAAGCATCCTGGAAAAATGACAAGCCTAAAGCACAAGCAAGTATCCAGGTAAAAAGAAAAAGAAAAGGAGGTTGAGAGAGAGAATATGAATGTGTTATGGAAAGATGATCCCGATAAATAATTTAAATATATTCTGTCCAAATACTTTTACGAAATGGAAATTGGTTTTGTATGTGTTTCAAATTTATTTGGTAAAGGAAATGATGAGCTTTGAAATACCATTTTTTATTTTAACTTGACAAGTTATGTTAGTATAGTTCTTACAGGTTATGACAAATTACTTTTTTACTCTGAACTTCATAGCAACTCTGGGAAGGACTTTGAAAAAGAATTATTTGCGCATAAAGAAGTAGGCAGAAAATTTAGTTAAATCACCCTAATTCATCCACGTGTTAAATTAAGCCAGATCTTTTTGGTCTAGGGATTCCTTCTTTCCATCTCATTAAGATTTCTCCCTGTCTCCATAGGGAAGGGAAAAATCAAGGAAACAAGCCATTACCCAGCCACAAGCTTGCCTGGGCATTCAGGAAGGTACGTTTATTATAATTTAGTGACCCCATTATTCATATATGCCCAAATATACACTCCAATGATGCTGGCGTACAACAAAGATAGAAGTAATTTTAGGGTTCTCCAGTAAGATGTTGTGTTAGATTAGGAAGTTTTACTGTAAAATTTTGGTACTTACTTATATTGGGTAAATTTTATGTATGTGATGATTTTAAGATTTTAGTAATAATTTAATTTACAAATCCTCAAATAACACACATTTTAGATAGATGATAGATAAATAGAAATATGGCTACACATATAGAGCTGGAGTAGAGCTTTGGAATTGTGCGCTTTTGTATACATGGGTAGTGTGTTGGTTTTTATTCCACTTTTGTGCTGTTTTTACAATATTTCCTGATTTCTAAATTAATAAAAGTAATGTATAGCACAATCTGCTTCGTGCTGGGGTTTACTACAGCCTACATAAATATAGAAGACAAAACTGGGAGTAAGAAAACTAAGACAAAGCCACAGAAATTTGGGCTGTTGAATGCCTGAACCTGTTCTCTCTTCCTACAACTGCATTCACTGCTCAAGGCTTCTTGGGGTGGGCCAGAAATTTGGTTTCAAATTTTTAGAGATTGTCATCAAGTGACATGAAGGTCAGATGCTGGATAAATTGGGCCCGTTGGCTGGACACTCACGGGGGAGGGGGCGGTCAGGAGAAATCCGTCCTGTTTAGAAGTAGACCAAACCCGTCCAGCAGTTTGTGAGGGTTTGGTAGCCCATTCAAGACACCGCCTGGCCCAGAATCAAGTCTTAAAACCTCTTTTCGGATATCTATTCCTAAACGCTCGTCCGTTCTTCGTGTTTATGTCAGCATGTGTATTCATCAGTGAAGAAAGCAAGGAAGATAAACAGATAATAATGGCAGTAGCAAGGATGTAACAAGCAAGCATCTGGTCAACCCTTTCTCTGTCTGAGCTTGCAGTCATTAATTTTTCTGACACTCTTTTTACATCCAAATGCCGAGGGAATGCTAGGATTCAGAGTTTATTTTCCATCTGCTGTTGCTCCTGCCTGCCGTGTGCACCAGCTTATCTGTGAAGTGTGGGATGCCCCATTCTCGTGCTTTTGGTAGGGGTGCAAGCGCCCTAGGAATGAGCAGGCGCCCCACTGTGCTCTCGTCCAACCTCCTGTCACGTGACTCAGCGAAATACTCCATGTCGACAAGAAAGGATACTTCTTTCTACTCAACTTGAACAATTGTATTCATCAACCACCACCTCCCAAAAATAAATTATTTTCATCTTAAGAGCGTTAATAACCTGGATTTTCCTGAGATAACCATGGTAACATGTTCTGAAGTTATATATGTTGCTTGTTTAACCATAGAGACAGTTCTAAAAAGTGACAGTTACCTGTAATTTATCTCAGTGTTTTACCATAATAACAATATAATGTGTATTTTTCAAAAAAGTTTTCTTTGGTTATAGTGGCAATCAAGAAATTACTTTAAAATTATTTAAAGCTTTCCTGAAGGTATTAGTTCATTTGATTGCTAAGATAATCACTTATTAATAATTTTCTGGACAGAATGACACATAAAAATATATTAAAATATAAGATTTAATACCAACTGCACACATACACACAATAAAATCCTGGAGCAAATTTTAGGTAAAAGAAAACTTCTCAAAGATACTGGCACAAAGGACTCTGTGATGAACCAAAAGTTGGAACTTTTGCTTATGTTAGCTCTGATTACCTTATTTTCAGTTTTCTTCTTCTTTGGGCAATCTTCAATATTTCTATTATATATATCTACAATTATGCCTCATTTCCATTGTGTGTCCCATCAAATCAAGTCTGGCCAATCAAATCACTGTCCTGCTTAGACTGACAGTGGGTGTGGTACGTGGGGGTCAGTCCAGCATGCCTTCTGCCCTAGAACTGCCGCATGCAGACCAGTGGACACTGGCAGATGGTTCAGTTTCCCTAACTTCATTGAGTCCCGCATAATATGCTAGGCAGTGAAATAACTGAATATGCCTGATGCCTCAGGCTTAAAGGCCATAATCAGAGATACCAAGTGATAAGTTCCCAATTCACTTAATGGAATTCACAGATAGCCTCCCATTAATTTTGACTATGGAGAGTCTCTATGATTTACTTTTAGAGAGATTTTTTTCAGCCATGTCCCAGCTCAAATACAGACCCACACCCTTCAAGTCAATATTATTGATAATGAAATCCATTCATCTAGTGCTTATAGAGAGTATTTTTAACACCTTTAATGACATCAAATTTGTATATAACATGAAATTCACTCATTGAGTGTAGAATTCAATGTTTTTTAGTATATTCATAGAGTTGAGCAACCGTCATGATATTCTAATGCTAAATTTTTACATTCCCCCAAAGTAATCCCTTACCGTTGAGTCAATTTCCATTCTTTTTCTCCCATCCACAAGTGAGGCAACAACTAATTTACTTTTCGAATTCATACATTGCTTATTCATCACCACCCTAGTGATGAAGCAAACGTGGGAGGATTACTTGCAATTGAGGATTTTGAATAAATAGTACATGGAAATTCTTTGAACTATTCCTGCCTCTTTTCTATAAGTTTTCAATTATTTCAATACAATAAAAAAAAAAAAAGCCTTTTCTTTACCCTCTTCCTTTCCTTTCCTTTATCTGTTTTAATGATGCATTAAAATAGTGACCACTTATTCAGCAGGGTGCATTTTGCACTCTGGATTGTGATATCCATAATAGACATTAGAGATCAGATGAGAATATGTTTTCCGCAACTCCCTTTAAGAGGCCGGTCCTATATCACTGCTCATTAGAACTGGCTTGGTCTTATGATTTGCTTTGACCAACAGAATGTTCCAGAAGTTAAACCATAGGAATTTTAGGTCTAAGCCTCAAGGGCTCTTGCAACTTCTGTCTTCGATCTCTTGGAGCGCTCCTGCCATGTAAAGCAGCCTGGGCTTCACTATTGAAGTGGAAAGAGAGAGAGCGAGCGAGATTGAGAGAGACCCCAAACAGCACGTGTCTGACGCTGTCCTAGAACACTGTCCACAGCTGCCCGCCGGCTGACGCAGCCACAGAGGGGAGCCCAGCAGGACCGCAAGAAAAAGCCATCGTCATTTTGAGCCAATAAGATTTGGGGTGATCTTCCACGTAGCAGTGGGTAACAGGTACACCGTGCTGGACTCTTCTGCATGTGTGCGTGTTGATTCCTCTGCTGGTCTTCTCTCTAGTCATGCTTTTTTATGGACCCTGTTTCAGTCCCCGCTTCTTAGTGAACCAGTGACAACACCGTTATCGATTGCCTTTCACAAGCCCTCTTCTTGACGATTCTCCATGAAGAAAGAGTGTCTTAGACTGGTTTTGTTAACAACCAAAAACTCGAAGGAAAGACCAATCCCATCCTTAATGAATACCGACATATTGCAACAGAATAGTTTCGAAAACCCAGCAGAGGGCAAGTATCAGCAGCGCCAGGTGGGCCTGGGCCCCCAGCTCACTTTCTCATGTCTCAGTGGCTCCTCAGGGACAACTTCTTTCCATAACAAATCATTGCCGATTGAGCCTTGAAATCCAGTGACTCTCAGCACCAAAACAGTCCCTGCTCCATTGCAAATCGTCAATAAATACCTGTTCAATGAATCAATAAATGACCACACAGAACTAGCTACGTCTTTGGATGGGCGGTGCCCTCGGTTCTGACGTGAGTCTGGCTTTTGAATTCGGGAATTTCACTGTACCTTCACCATTTCTTGAGTTCATTTCTTTACCGAAACATAGCGCATGTAATTTGAATATTGAACTCCCAGCATGCCTGATTTCTCGATATTGTCACAAATCCGCACATTCAGAGAGCAACATAACTAACACAGACCTTTATACTCTCGTTTCCATATATTCCTCTACAGCAAAAATGAGAGCAAATGCAACAAAAGGCTGGAGGTGCGTTCACTCTGTCCGTAGATTCTCCATGAAGAGAGCAGAGAACGATTATAAAGATAATTAGGGTAGGAGGACTGGTTCTCCAAGCAAACGTTCTTTCCTATTATTGCAGTATCTGTATGCACAGCGGCTCCACCTGCTAAGAGACGGCACCAGTCTACGCTGTGCAATAAAACTGAATTATCTGGGGCCTTATTTTATGAAGCAATAATTTTAAATCTTGCGTTTTCCCTTTTCTGCTTATCAGGCTAAGTATTATATAGTTTTTATTTTTTTCGGTTGATTTAAGGGAAAAAGAAACAGAAAATAAATCCTTTTAACTGGCTTTCTCTAGTGGTTCCCCCGCTGTCCCACAGCAGTGAGTTGGGCTTCCCAGATGCTGTGCCGAAGCCTGGGACCACCCACGGGGATTAGAAGCTCTCGGAGTCTGTTATTTTTCAGGAGAAATTCTACGCAAAGCTAGAGACAAAAGGAAGCTCTATACTACATACATTTAATGCTCTTTCTTTCCTCCTTTGTTATAAACAAGAGCAAGAAATAGCTCCTACTGGGAGTGGAGAAGTGGGGCGTTAAAAACAATCCAGGCACCCGGCCAGCACCCACGGCTCCCACCCTAAATACAGAAGACTTCTCCTGTCTTGAGCGTAGTGTTGAAAGGGCAGCTCAGTCAAAAAAGGCATTAGATGTTCTCTGTTTTTCTTTAATCCTCATACTTACCACCATTCTAAGGAAATAAGGGACCCACAATAAATATTGATTGATTGAATACATGCACACAGTTCATTAACAATAAAAGAATAGACTTTTAAGAGAGGATGTTGAACAACAGTGATAGCCCCTCTCACCATAGGCTAATCCATCATGGTTGTGTCCAAGCTGTTAATGAAAAATTTGAGATAATTTCCAACTCCAAACTCCAGTATTTTAGGCCCTGCAAAGATTTTTTTCTGAAGGCGAGCCTGCAGTCAGCCACTCTTTACATTGCAAACGGGCATTAGTCGTGAGCTGTTCTCTGCTACACGACTTCAGTGCATGCTTGCACCCGTAACCATGTGGAAATAACTAATTAAGCCACTCGACAGAAGTTTCAACAGAAAAATGGATGGGTGTCTTTATCTACTTGGGCTGTCATAACAAAATACCACAGACTGGACAGCTCAAACAGCAGAAATTAGTTTCTCATAGTTCTGGTGGCTGGAAGTCCAAAATCAAGAATTTAGCTGGCTTAGTTTCCGATGAGGCCCCTGCCCTCAGCTTGCAGCCAGCGGCCTCCTCTATAAGTTCTCACAGGCCTGTCACAATGACCAAGCTCAAAGATGGGGAGAAGAGAGAGAAGAGGAAGGAGGGCCTGGGGGGTGGGGGGGAGAGAGAGAGAGAGAGAGAGAGAGAGAGAGAGAGAGAGAGAGAGAGAGAGAGAGAATTGTCAGTAGCACTTCTTATAAGGACAGAAATGCTTTTGCTGTGCCCTCAGTAACCTTAATACTTCCTGAGAGACCCCATCTCCAGATACAGGGTAGGTCTCCAACATAAAAATGAATGTTGGGGGCACACAAACATTAGGTTTTTAACAAGAGGAGAGAGGAAAGAATCTGTGAACTTCAAGACAGAACACTAGAAATTGTCCAATCTGAGCAACAGAGAACAAATAGACTAAAAAAATTAAATAACATCAGGAACCTGTGAGAGAGACTATAGCAAGATATACATTCACGTCATCAAAACTTCAGAGAGAAGAGAAAGTGGGAGGGGCTAAAAGTACTTTAAAAAACATGGCCGAAACTTCTCAAATGTGGTGAAAGATGTTAAATTACCGATTCAAGAAACTAAGTGAAATGCAAACAGGATAAACTCACAGAAATCTAAACTGAGACTCATAGTCCAACATTTAAAAACTGTAGACAAGTCTATGGCCATGCCATTCTGAATGTACTTGATCTCTCCTGAGCTTGGACACTAAGCAGGGTCGGGCCTGGTTAGTACTTGGATGGGAGAACTCCTAGGAAGACCAGGTATTATAGGCATTAAAAAAAAAAAAAAAAAAAACAAGATATGAAAAAAAAAAATCCTGAAATCAGTGCAGGAGAAACAACAGCTTACCTATAGGGGAAATCAAATCAAGTGACAGGATTTCTCACCCAAAACCTTAAAGGCCAGAAGAAAGCAGCACATTCTTCAAATCCTGAAAGAAAAGAACTATCAATTCAGAACTCTCCATCCAGTGAAAATATCCTTAAGGAACGAAGAGGAAATCGATGCATTCTCAAATAAATGAAGAAATTTGTTTGTTTGTTTGTTTGTT
>CM053502.1:171478788-171494186 GCA_028627145.1 Eidolon dupreanum | reverse complement strand
GTGAGAGTTAATATCAAAAGAATAAACATACATACTACATCGTGGATAGAAAATCCTCAAGTCATGGCAGTTATCAACCTAAAAAAAAAAAACAAAACCTGGCTCCAAAATATGTGTAACCACAGCAGAAGGCAAGCTCACTTGTAGCTCAGGTAAACGGCTGAGTGGTGCCAAGCCGAGGGTCGGAGGAAAAGACGTGGGGAGCTCAGGCATGCACAGGCAGCTCAGGGATCCAGATGCAAGGACACTCTGCCATCTCTGAGATGCGGTTTCCGGGGCCGGGTCTTCCTCTCCACCCTGTGTATGTGAAGGGCAAAGCTCGGGATCTCACGTACAGGAAAGGCCCAGGTAGAAGAGAAAATGGCTGTGATAGAAAGATCTGCCACAACCTGGCAATGATTTCTTAGACGTGACAACAAAAACACAGTCAACAAAAGCAAATATAGACAAATAGAATTACATCAGATTTTAAAAGTGTCTGCACAGCAGAGGAAATGATCAACAAAATTAGCAGGTAGCCTAAGGAATGGGAAAAACTCTTTGCAAATCATATATCTGACAAAGGATGAATGTCCAAAATATATAGGGACTCCTATAACTTAATATCGAATAAAACAAATAACCAGATTAAAAAACGGGCAAAAGACTTAAAAAGACATTTCTTAAAAGAAGACGTACTAGTCACCAATGAGTACATAAAAAGATGTTCAACATCACAGCAATCAGGGAAATGAAAATCAAAACCACAATGAGATACCACCCCATACATAGAATGACTATTATTAAAAAGACAAAAGATAACAGATGTTGGTGGGGTTGTAAACTAGTACAGTCATTGTGAAGATTCCTCAAAAAAAATTAAAAATAAAACTACCATATGATCCAGCAATCCCGCCTCTGGATGTATACTAAAATCAAGCTCTTGAAGAAATATCTGCACACCTGTGTTCACTGCAGGATTATCTACAAGAGCCAAGATATGGAAACAACCATCAACAGATGAATGGATAAAGAAAATGTGACATACGCACACAGTAGAATATTATTCAGCATCAAAAAACAGTAAAACCCTGCCATTTGTTACAACATGTTAAACTTGAAAGACATTATGCTAAGTGAAGTAAGCCAGATACAGAAGAATAAATACTATCATCCCACTTACATCAGGAATCGAATACAATCCAACTCAAAGAGGCAGAAGGTAGAATGGTGGTTACCAGATGCTGGGGGTGAGATGCTGGGCCTTTGGTGCCCAAAGGGCGGTGGGTTCACTGAGGCAAGGTGAGTAAGCTGGGAAGACCCACGCAGCACAGCTCCGGTAGTTAAGAATACTATATATTCATACACTTCAAAATTCATTAAGAGGATATATCTTATGTTACATGCTTTTAAAAGAGATTTGAAGGAAATGAAGTAATTTTATTTCAAGACAATCAAATATTCATGTTAGTTTTTTGTTGTTGTGTTTTTCAAAATATTTTTAAATGAGGCATAACTGACATGCAGCATTATATTAGTTTCAGGTGTACGACGTAAAGATCCAATATTTATGTTAAATGGCCTTATCAGAGAAAAAAGAAGGGAGGAAGCATTTAGAGATGGCGGTCACATTTGGAACACTTTATATGGCGACACTTTCACAGGTCTTAACTCCAAACTCATGAAGACATATGCATTGACTATGCATAGCTTTTCTTATATGTCAATCATACCTAAATCTAAAACGCAAATCATTAAAAAGGCACAATTAAAATTCAACCATGTGTGCCAATTTAGAAAGTACAATTCAAAAAGTTTATGAAAATGTGTGCAGTCGGTCACACGTTCACCAATAGGTAGAATGTCTCCATCAGAAAAAACTCCCCCGACTCTTCGTGACCAGTCGTCACTGTTCTGAGAAGTGATGGAGCCCTTTGACGTGGCCACCAGGAATGTATCAGAGGTCCACTCGCTCCGCATCCTCTCCAGCGCTTTGCGTTGCTAGTCTTCTTAGTTTTACCGGTGGTAGTGGATGTGCTGTGGTTTTAGCCTGCATTTAATGGTTATTTTTCATATTTCTATATTTTTAATATGCTCATCTTATTTTGTGACACATGTGCTCAAATCTCTTACCTACTTTTCGATTGGGTCATAACAGCTGTTAATGTTTTTGTTTGTTTATTATTCATTCATTCATTCGTGATGCATGTAAAACATTTTTGTCAGTCTGTGGCTTGCGTTTTCCTTTTTCTAACAGTGTATTTTGAAGAGTAAATGTTTTTGATTTTGATTTATTTAAAACAAAATAACTTTCCTTTACGAATCATATCACCTTGTTTGTAATCTTTTTTTTATGAAAAATAATGCTGCAATATAAACATATGCATTTGTAATGGAGGTTTGAATAACTTTACTTTCTTTCACTTGTTTGTTGTTTTGTATAGGAGGTGTATGTGTGTGTGTGTGTGTGTGTGTGAGAGAGACAAATTCCAAGATGTGTTCCTGGGGAAAAACATAATACAATTGTTTTTTTTTTTTAAATATATATTGCCAATTAACTTAGCGGCACTGTGTGCCTGCCAGGATTACATAGAGTGTATATTTTCTGTTTACTTTGATAAAAGGCTGACCGTATTGTTAAAATTTGGAGATTTTTTTCTAATCTAAAAAGAGAGAGATGGTATCTCAGCGGCATCTGTCATCCTGGTGGTTTTGGTAAAGCGACTTTCCTATGAGCTTTCCGTTCGTAAACTTTGGGCATTTTTCTATTGTGCCGTTGCATATTTTGCTTCTCTTTTTCTAATGTTTTGAGGTAGCTATTTCAATATTTTATTTTCATTCTTTCTTACATATTGATATAACTATTTTAGGGCGTGACTTTTTCTTTGAAAAGATACATTCTTATTGGTACTTCCATCTTTTATGGTGCTGTGTTTTCATCCTCATTGTTTTCTGAGAGTTTTGGAATTTGATTTGTTGTTTCTTTTTTCCTACAGTTACGTTAGAGATGTTTTCTCTCTCTGTCTCTCTCTCCTGGTTGCCCTGTGATCAGCAGAGAGTGAAGATGCGACCATCCAGAAAAAAGAGGTGGGCATGCTGGAGTTGTCTGTGAATGTCTCATAGAACGTGTCGTTTTCCAGGACCTGTCCCCTGTCTCTCCCTGTGGAGTACTTTCTGTGCCATGGGTCTCTATTTCCCTCAGACACAGCTCCTTATTCGGGGCGGGGGCGGGGGCGGGGGCGGGGGGGGGGGGGTCTCTGTGGGGGGCAGGCGTTTACTGCCGGCTTCTGGTACCCGCCAGAGTCCTGTTCTCCCTGACATTCCCCACACCAGCGCATTTTAAAAATTTCCCCAGTGTCTGCTGGTCTCACTTGCAATGGTGACACTTAGGTATGATTTGGAATTTGCATGTTTTCTCAAAATGTCCAGATTTGAGTTTTGTTGTTGTTTACGTCATTCCTCTAAGGGTTTCTGGGAGAAACGATTTTACATGGGAGGGTAGATATATGTAATGCATGCTTTCCTTTATTTACAAGCCGCTGATGAGTACACATGCCGTGCTGTATTGCTCTCGGTTTGTAACACAGTGGCAGAGATGGCTAAGAAAATATACACGTTTTTTAAAAACGTGGTGAGAAATTTTGGTAGAAATTCGTGTTAAGAGAATAATGAAACAAACAAAAAAACTTTCTTAGCAAAAGCAACTTCTTAGAGCTTCCTAAGACAATAAAGTTGCACATATTTTTTTTTTCTTACGACTGAGATATTTCTAAAGAAATGACACGGGAAGCTAATTCGGATTCGGTGCTGGAGAGGCTGGAGGTGTAGATGGGTCTTTCGTTCCATCTGAGACACGGCTGTCTCACGAGCATCCCCGCAGCGCGGGGTCCCGGCTGCAGCGGGCCCGGGCTGCCCGCGGGCCGAGGGCCGTGTGTCTTCTCCGGCTCCCTCCACCTCTCTTAGGTCCCCTCGCTCCGTCTGAGGACATCACCTCGCTGAACCTAATGCCAGGCTCCGAGAGGTGACAGTTAGAGGAAGCGACCCTAGGGACCAAGCTTGGACAGTCGTCCGCGGACGCTGCTGGGGCGCATGTGCGCGGCGGGATGGACGGATGGATGGACAGACGGATGGACGCGGTGGCGAAGCGCGTAGGTGGCCGCCTGGGACTGCGTCTGCTTCTCGGAGAACGAGAAGCCCCGTCATCGGCTGACAGCGAGAGCGAGGGAGCGGAAAGCAAGTGGAAACTCAGCTTTATTTTCTCTGCGGTTCTGTCTCTAAGCGGCAGGTTGAAAGTTGGGGCGACTTGAGGTACCTGGTTCCTAAGGTAGGCGGAGGCTTGTCATCCCCTAAGCCAGGGTCTGGGCATAGGCCGAGCGCCCTGATCACCGTGGGCCGACAGTCTTCGAGGTGGGCCGCGTGGGGCTGTGCAGGTTGTGACATCCTTGAGGTTGACCGTGTGTGGCTCTGCAGGTGGTGACATCCTTGAGGCTGGGCGCGTGTGGCTGTACAGGTGGTGACATCCTCGAGGCCGAGCACCTCTGGTTGTGCAGGTTGTGACATCGTCGAGGTGGCCCGCGTGTGGCTGTGCAGGTTGTGACATCCTTGAGGTTGACTGTATGTGGCTTTTGCAGGTCGTGACATCCTCGAGGCTGGGCGCGTGTGGCTCTGCAGGTTGTGACATCTTTGAGGTTGACTGTGTGTGGCTCTGCAGGTGGTGACATCGTCGAGGTGGGCCGCATGTGGCTCTGCAGGTTGAGCAGCACGTGACTCCGGGCTCTGTCCTCATCCTCATCCTCGCCGCTGGGACCCTGCTCCCGGAGGCCGTCTGATCCACCCCGGGGCTCACGCGACACTCCGCGCCCCACCCTCCTGCAGATTTACGCCAAGTGCAGGAGGGACTCGGGCTGAGCATGTGCAGCAACTTGCCCCAAACTCCCGGTCAGGCGAGGATGAAAGACCTCCAACCCGCCGTGGGTTTCCAGCCAGCTTTCCCATCTCCACGACGCAAGAGGCCACATTTCACGTTTTCTACATATTTGGAGTGTCCAAAGCGAGATTTTCATTTTTGTGTTTTGATTTGTTTTTGCGATTTCCCTGTTCTGGAGGGAGGACACGAGGGAAGTTGACGCTGGTATGACTTAGACCTGAGGTGACATCTGGCTCTTCCACGAGCCACTCTTCTGTGGCCCGGGCCAAATCATCTTACCATCATGTTCTTTTCCTAGAAAATGGTTACACAGTATCTACCCTGCAGAGATATTGCGAAGATAGGATGTAATGCAAGCAAAGTAGAAAAATCCAGAATAAAAGTAGTGCCAAGTCAACTGTAGCTGATAAAAGTTATCATCCATCGAATGCATACTACGTGTCCGACACTGTGCTAAACAACTTATGTATATCAATGCATCAGTTTCTGACAATGACCTTCTCGCATGGGCACTGTTATAACTTTCGCTTTACAAAAGAAAGGAACTGAGATTAAGGGAGAAAAGATGACCTCTCTATAGCTACACATTTAAGGTAGTGAATTGGTTTTCAAACTTACCCAGCCTAACTTCACAGTCCTTGAGAACTATGCATCCAGGTTGGTACTGGTAGCCTCTGGCTTTGCTCCACGGTGCTTGGCCTGCCCTAGATTCAAGTTGCTGCAGTCTAAAAGTCAGTAAGAAAAAAACGGGAAGAACTTCTGTTTATCCTCTAGACAAAAAGACTTTCAAGCATGCCAAGGTGTTCAATGAGAAATTCAGTGAGATGTGGTATGACCATAGTTCGAAAGCAGCAAAGTTTATTTTAAACTGTGAAACCGATACATTTAAAAATTTCAAACTTAGAAAATGATGCTCTGACACAGGAAAATTGTCCCCGTGTACAGAGATGAGAATTAAATAAAGTCACAGGAAAATTATTGCGGTTCTTAACATTTGCGGGGGTAATCCTTGGCCTTTAGGTTGTACGTACACACACAAAAAGCAAATCAAAGATATAGAAGAACACAGGAAAGTATAATAACTTTAGCAAAAAATGATCAAGAACTTTGAGTTTTACGAGCCAACACAGATTTCCGGAGAGTTCTTGAATTTTTAAAGATGTTTACAAAGTGAAACTAAAAGGTCTAAAACTTGTAACCTCTTAGCATTCCGCTGAGGCTGTGGGTACATTAAATAATGAGTTAGAAGTCTGTAGGAACCACTTTGTGGCAACTGCAAAGCATAAAGCATATTTAATTAAATTAAGTACTCTCTGTTTAGATGGAAATAAATCATTTTACTGCTGACTGTTTTTAATGATTCAGGTCGTCATTCAAAACGAGGACAGGAAGCTGATAAAGGACCTAGAACTCTACTTATACGGCTCCTGCAGTGAAGCACTAATGTGATTTTTCTTGCCAAGGAAATGCCATATTTATTAATAAATGATTCTGAAATAATAATAACGTACATCATAAAAAGGGGGAAAGAATGCTTTAAGAGTATAAACATTTTGAAAGTATAAAATGTCCTTAGAGTTTTTTAAAAATATGGTTATTTTATCCATAAGTAGGCAAACTTCTATAAGAACATTAATAAGTACTAGAAGAGACCTTTATTAAAATCTCTCTTTTGATTTTGAAGTAACTAGCTCTCTCTTTTAGCTTTTGAAGCATAAGGACACAACACAGAGGATTCTGGAAAGATGGTGGAATATAGGAAGCACTATATATTAGTTTCCACCCCATAGAAAACAATTGCAATGACTGAACCTGTCTGAAGTAACTATTTTGGAACTCTGGAGACTAATGAAAGACTGCATGCTCAGCCCAAGAGAAAGGCCTGGATGGTAAGTTGTTGTTAATTTGGTCAATGTCAGCGTCTGACAGAGCTGAGCTACCCATCCTCCACCTCAGCCACATGGCAGTTAGCTGGGCACCGAGTTCCTGCAGCAGCTTGTGCAAAAAAACACTGTCCTTCAAATATTGAGGATCTGAGCTTTGATTACTGATTGCTGTCCCTGATCTCAGAGTTGCTGGCAAACACTCAGGTAGCCATCATTGTTACAAACCACCCCCTCCCTGCAATTGTTTCATGCCCCTCCACCTCTGGCTGATGCAACTTCCAAAAGATTTAAAGAGCCAGGGCTCTTTTTTCCTCCTATCGTTTTCTTCTTCTTCTTCTGGGACCCAGGCAATAGAGACTAGGACATTTAAAAGCAACTGCATATACAAGAAAAATTAGAAAGTGACCATGCATGCCCAGAGATAGACAATAGCTCAGGAAAAAAAAAAAAAAAAACTGAGAATACCTTAAGTTTACACCTCAGGCTGATCCTTGGCACACAAATAGCCTAAACAGATTTTTAAAAAATGGGGAAAAAATAGCGAACCCTGAGGAAGAGGGAGAATCTGATTTCCAGAGTTATTGTGTTGTTAGATTCAAGTGTCTAGTTTTTAACGAAGCAAATCACAAGGCATACAAAGAAACAAGAAAGTATGGCTCATGCAAAAGGAAAAAAAAGAAAGCAATAGAAACTGTCTGAGAAAAAACCCGCTGGCAGATATACCAGACAAAGACTTTAAAACAACTGCTCAGAGAACTAATGGAAGACGTGAAGAAATTCCACAAGACATATATGAGCAAAAGGAAATATCAATAAAGAGGCCATAAACATTAAAAAGAATCAGGAAAGAAATTTCGGACTTGAAATTATAATAACTGAAAAGAAAACTCGACTAGACAGGACAGTGTAAATCACCGATTTTGAGGAGTAGAAAGGAAAAACGATTAGATTCACCCTTGCCTGAGGTACCTGAGGGACACCATCAGGTAGACCCACTTATACATCGTGGGAACCACAGGAGAAGAAAGCCTTTCACTGGGGGTGTTTGCTGGAAAACGACAGAAGCAACTAATTGATGTTGCATCCGCCTCCGTGGATGACAACAATTGGGAAAATCAATGAGCTCAGCAAAAACCCTAAAAGGAGAAGGTGGAGAAGGAGACGTCCACAGAGGACTCTGAAAAGATACAACATGTTCCTGGAAGGCCATGCTCACTTAGGGCTTCTGCGCCTTCTGAGAAAAGGCCTAAGAACGCCCTCTGGCTGGCCTTGAAGCTTTGTGAAGGGACTGAGTGAAAGCTAAGGCGGAGTGGCAAGCTAGGAGCCTGAGCGTGGAGCTGTGTACCCCAGCTGG
The DNA here is from genome assembly GCA_028627145.1 of Eidolon dupreanum. Classification (NCBI taxonomy): domain Eukaryota; kingdom Metazoa; phylum Chordata; class Mammalia; order Chiroptera; family Pteropodidae; genus Eidolon; species Eidolon dupreanum. Next base: position 171,486,040 of record CM053502.1, on the reverse strand, counting down.
TACTCAGAGCCCCCACCAAGGTTGGCCCCAGGCGTTTAAGGAAATCTCTGTTTCATCAGCTGAACACTGAGCCACATGAGTAGACTGCAGTGACTACTTTTGACAAAGAACTTACAGTACAGAGCTAGTTAAAATGAAAAACGGTAAGAGAAACAATATCAACCAGCAATGACCACAGACCCTAGGGGAAGCGATGTGATTCCTGGAGTTGCCGCACTGTGTACAAAGTCCAACTTTAAGAAAAGAGCTGATGAGCTATGCAAAGAAACAAGAAAGTATGGCCCTGCACAAGAGAAAATCAATAGAAACTGGGCCCCCAAAAACCCAAGCACTGGGCTTATTATACAAAAAATATATATATTTATATATTTTAAATACTTTCAAAAAATGGAGGGAAACTTTAAAGAATTAAAGTATGAGGATGGTATCTCATCAAGTAGAGAATATCAGAAAAGATGCAAATTATACAAAGAAACAGAAGAAATATTTTAATAGTGACTGAGAATTGTCCAAAATAAGTGACAGACACTAAATCACACATCCAGGAAGTTCAGAGAACACCAAGCAGGATAAAAAAAAAAAAAATCTGCTTCTAGGCATAACACACGAAACTACAGAAAATAAAAGAAAAAGAGAAAACGTTGAAAAAAGCCAGATGAATAAAACACGTTACATGTAGAACATCAAATGTACAAATTACGTCAGACTTCTCTTCAGCCTTTAGACAGCAAAAAGAGAGTACATTAAAATATTTAAAGGGTTCAAAAATAAAATCGCCAGTCTAGAATTTCGTATTTAGTGGAATTCATCCTTTAAAAGTAAACGAGAAATTAAGACTTTCTCAGAAAAACAAAAATTGAAGAAATTTGTTGTCGGTAGATCTGCCTTGAAAAGAAATGTATAAAACGGTTCCTTCGGAGAGAAGGAACATTATATAAGTTAGGAAGTGGGGTCAACATAGAGAAAACACACACATTGGAGAAGGATGTTCTTTTACAGTGAAGTCAAGTGTTAGACCAAATTCTGGCAAATACAAAAAACACATATTATCAAGTAGGTTAAAAAGGGTCGCTTGGCAGGTAAAGTCTCGCTCTCTGCCTCCTCTAACCACTGCTGTGAGTGACAGGAGCCTGCAGTAATATTTTGGCGTCTCCGCTAGGAGACAGAGGCCACCTGGAGCCTTGCACCATTGCTTTTGGGTGATGCACTTGTGGGTGCTTAGACCTCCAGCCTATACTGAACCTGGATAACGTTGATCGATTCTTGGCTGTCTTTAATATGTTTCGTATTCTGATTTCTCTAATAACATTTATTTCAGATATTACTTGTGGTAGTTATAATTCACTATTATTACTATTATTATTATTATTTGGCAGTGGACTATAAATACTAAATTCAATTTTGATGTAGCTGATCTCTGCTTAGAGATTTTCAAAACCTCCATCAGTGGTCATGTGGAGTACATGAAATTTGATCACACACGTCGTAGTGTTTGTAATGAGGTATTTGGTACCTAGTTACCTCACAGATAATATGAGGGTGTGGGGGATTTGGAATGTGTAAGCATGAGAGATGAGCAGAATGGGAAAGTCACCAAAGGCAGACCAAACGGTGTTGCCTCTGGCGGGCTCTGGAGTGATAGAATGACAAATCTTATTGTCTTTGCTCCCGGTTATTCAAGTTGGTCATCAGTCTTGCAGGGACAATGTCCAAAACCGGCCCTAAGAATCTTAATGTCATTCTGTGGATGTCATCACTAAGCAAGGACATATCAGCAGTCCCATCGACACTCTGGCTGTATCTGGTGACCATAAATGTTGTCTTACCTCACTTATTCATCTGTCCAGGCAGAATGATGACAAAATGGGCAAAGCTAACAGGTCTTGTAGTAGGATACTGAGGCTTCTTAGCAAGAGAAAAGGTCACGATTGCGGTGTGGGTGAGATAGAGTATTTGAACAGTCTTCATTGAATTTCTTCCTCAAATGGCATTTGCAGATAAGGAAAGTATAATTCGAACACTCATTTTTGTAATTACTTAGCAAATGGTAAATGAAAGAAAGCATTTTCAAAATAAAATTGATATATAGAAACAAATCAGTATTAAAAAGGATTGCTCTTTTAGGTTCCTTGCATGTTATTCAATTATAAACTTCTCTCTCATTAAACTCTGGGACACAGTTTAAAAAATTATTTTCACTGCATGGTTCATTCTTTCAAATTATATTTAGATGCACTTTTAAAATTACATACCTAATAGCTGAATTTTGTTAGATTATTTACACATAATATTTGTTATGGTTGAACATTAAACTTAATATCAAATATATAACTTAAATGAAATGTTACAATTGTATTACATTCTCATTTGCGATGATGTAAATTTTAATTATTTGAGGATATTATGTTTTAACATATGGTTCAAATTCCTCTGAGGAAAAATTATGAAACTAATTTTTCTGGAAATTATTGAAATTTTACAGAAAATTACCTACCTTATGTTCTAAAAAGTCAGATTACTTTTAAGTAAATTATAGTTATCATTTAAAATAAAAAGGAACTAAAATCTGGTTTAAATATTTCAAAATCTGCTGAGAATATTGCATATCCTTGTGCTAATGGAGAAGTTTTTATTTTTAATTTTAATAAAATAAAAATGTAAGTCTTACTTGGTACTATAAAGATTTGCAATGCACACACATGCAGAGACACAGACAGGGAGACTAAGAAAAGACAAAGATAATTTCCTAGATACAAAGTTTTAAAAAAGATTTTAGCATAAAGGTAGATTAAGTGACGATGTAACTTTTACTGCGGTTACAGGATATCGTAGCTAGAGTCATCCTGCTGTGACAACTCAAAAAGTTAATACGCTAATAAAAACGATGTTTTCAGAAATATGTGAGATCCAAGGAAGCCAAAAGGACTAGAAAGATGGTAATTCCAGGTTTAAAAAAAAAAAAAAAGTTCTTCTTAGGTAGACTGAAATCATTGGCAACTTTTTTTTTTCCTCCAAAGAATTTCTTGAATTGGGAAATAGAGTAAGAATCAAGCTCGTCACGGGCACAAGATCATTAAAGAGAGCCGCAAAGTTTTGCAGCTCATCTGGACCGACAGTGGATGGAAGTTAGAGGCCCTCCGAATGCACGCCCTCTGTTCTTTACGGAATGCCCGGGGAGTGGAATGAGGAGACTGGGTTTCAGTCACCTGCAGCCTCACAGGGCTTAGGAAACGGTCTCAGAAAAGACACTCGGCATCAGGATATTTGAAACAAGAGGCGGGCTGAGACTTTTTAAAACTGAAATCCAGCCCGGATATAACAAAAGTTAGGGCCGCCTAGAATTGATCAGTGCCTCATTCCATGTGCCCAATGAAAGAATGAGAAAATTATATCTATGGAAAAATATCACTAATTTTCTTCTCTACTGTCTATTTAAAAATAAGGTCTAACATAAAGCCGTGACAAGAAATGCAAAGATATGGGAAAACATAATAAATAACCAAGCAAAAAACAAGTCACAAAAGCCAACTCACAACTGACTTAGAAATTACAGGGCAATGTCTTCAGTGACAAAAATAGAAACTAGATTAAAATAGAGAATTTAACAAGGAGTTGGAATATAAATATAAATATATACATAAATATATAAATATAAATATATATATATGCATATATATAGAACAAAACAACACGTTAGAGTTAAATACTAAAAAATTAAAAAATTAAGAATTCTTTGGATGATTTTGGATGATTTTACCAGCAGCCTGGCCACTATTTTAAATATAACGAGGAAACTGAAAGACAGACTGATAGAAAATATACAAATTGAAGCTCCAAAAGAAAAATATTAAGTGAAGATAAGACACAAGAAAGTATAAGAAGCGAGTAGGCTAAGAACTAGAATAAACAAAAGTGGTATACATAAGTGAATACATAATGCCTGAGAATTTTTCAATAATGATGAAATGCATCAATGTTAAACATGAGCAGAATAATTCTGAAGAAAACCACTTTTAGCTAAGTCATAGTCAAATTGCTGGTCATCAGACATTAAATTCAGGAAAAAATAAACACTGGAAAAGATAAACTGGTGGGTAAATATTAAAAGATACTGATGATTTAAACAAAAAAAAATAATTGAATCTATGTGCATTTATAACAGCTATAGAAATTAAACACACAGCAACATTAACACAAATATCCAAGGGAAGTGAAAAGATTTAAACATTGGAAAAACACTTGTACTATTCTAATAGCTTAGAAAAGAAGGTAAAGTATAGATTTTAATATCTCCACTTTAATTATGAAATAATAATACAGAAAAGTTATGAAAACAGCACCGATGGAAAAATATAATTAAATAAATTAAAATCCTTGGTTATCTCGAAAGAACACAACTAGGGAAGAATAAAGTGACCGATAGGACGAATGTAAAACACACATGAGATGAAAAAACTTAGAGGCAACACAAACAACAGGAAATAAAAAAGGACTCAGTACTCCGTCACGGAAAGTTAAGTGTTTTTCTCCTATTCTATAAACCTATTTAGAAATCTGTAAAAGTGCTGGTGAAATTGGAATAGTGAAAAGCTTTGAAAATAGCGGTTTGATGAACACCGACATCTTGAGGTTGGTCATCCAAAGAAGACACAAACAATGAGCACGAGGGACCCGGAAGGCTAGGAGGAGAAACAGGACACGGCCGAGTGCCGGAGGCCAGCAGAGGGAAGTGGGTGGAAAGGAAGGAGGTTTCTGAGTTCTGTCGAGAGATAAATGAGACAAGGATGGGATGGGGTGGGATCCATGGGACTTGAAATCATGGTTTGTTCTTTTGTCTCCCTATAAAGGTCTTTCCATTGGCTCCCAGGTCTTGACACCTTTATTGTAAATCAGGTGATCAGGTTAAGTGTGTGGTTTAAATTTGTGTGTTTTGTTATTTTTTAAAATTTATTTGCTTATTGCTACTACATAGAACTATAACTGATTTGTGCACCGAACCTGTATCCAGCGACATAGTTAATTCACATACGAACCATCATAATTTATCTGCAGACTCTTTTGATATCTAGGTACACGAATATTCCATATGCATTTAAGTTTTCTTTTTCCACCTTTCTATATCTTACCGTATTGTTATTTTCTTCGATGTTGGATTGAATTTTCTTTCAGCCAGCAGGAATTGGGATGTTTTGAGTCTGAGTTTTGGACTTAGTGAATGCCGGTCTCATTTCGGTTGGCCCTTTCTACCCAGACAAGCCACGCAGAGGTGTCAACGAAAAGCTACGGTGTTTACAAGACTCCCAATCTCTCAGCGGCTCAGAACTCCTAGTTTTGTTTCTCTGGTTCTGCGAGGATGCCAGAGGTTCTGCTTAGATTTACAGTCTCTCGGCAGCATCTCTCGCCTTGGTTTTACAACCTCTGACCCTTGAGCATCTCAGGATTTGTCTGCGGCCTCAAGGGTTTTGTGTGTGTTGAGGGGTGAGGGGCGGGGGTTCCCCTGCAGCAATAAGGAGTGTATGCTAGTAACAAGAAATAGGAGATGCTCGTGCACGCAGGCGTGAGAGCGATTGTGCTGAAAAACAGCTTCAGTCCACAAAGAAGGTCAGCTGTCGGCTGACGGTGCATAGCAGATAAGGTGAGGGGCCGAGCGGGTTGGAACAGAAAGAATAAGGTTGAGAACTGTGACCTTTTAAAGTCAGAAAGTGCATTTCATGGAGAAGGGTGGCGTGTTGCCAGGCAAGTTACATAATTTTCCTGTACGGCGCTTGTTCACCTGTTGTTTATCCAGCTCATCCTGCAGGATGGATACAGGCTTTCATGAAATAATAACTACAAAATGTCTTTATGAGTTAGAAAGTGTCGTAAAAATATTAAGGCACAGATAAAAATAATGATTAGCAAAAGAGGAAATGGGTTTGGGAGTGATATCCGAATACTTGCCATGGGTCTTGGGGGAATTAGGAAGACCTGAGGCAAACATCTGTCTCCAGCGAGGAGGAAGCAGAAGCGGGGTGCTTACTGAGGGGCCCCAATCAGGGGGGCCCGGCGGGCATACCAGGAGAGAGTTTCAAACCCCGAATGCTCTGGTGTGATCTTAGGAGACGGTTATTACTTTGATTTCATTTCATTTTGCAATTTGTGCAGCTGAGCATTCTGCATCTCTGCGGCAAAGATGGAAAAACAAGAGTTAAGATTCATTATTGTTATTATTGTTACTGTACGTTTTAATAAATGCAGACTCTCTGCAAGCTCGAGGAATCCAGCCAAACGATCATGTTTTATTCACGAGGCTGGTTTGTTTACTTTAACAGATATTTAAGAGCAGTTCCAAGTGCATCCTGAACCCCTCGCTCTGCGGAGCCCCCATGGGCATCGGTCCTACTCACCGGAATATTTAAGCCACATGGTCTTAACTCTCGCTCAGCAGGCTTCGCTTCCTGGCCTCATCTATGTGTGTTGTCACTGCAGTGCGTCGTAATCAGAAACGTTCGTGACCAGCACAATCATGTTGACCGTTAGCTGTGACACTGCATGGAGCTCCCTGTACGTAAGTCTATGGCTGTCTAAATCATGGGACACCTGTCTCTCCAAGTAGCTAGCATGCTTCTGGGGGACAGCGGCTGGAGCTGGAGCCAAGGAAGGGGGCAGGCTCTCCTGAAAGTCACTAGTTATGTCCCCGGTACCCAGACAATAGGATTAGTTCACACCTTCAATGGCATATGTGGTTGAGAGAGATTTGGTTGGCTGAAGACTGTTTCATCTGTTGGTCATGTATCAACGAGCACTTGTTTAGACAGTGTTTAGTGAGCAGCTACAATCTGCAGTGCTTTGTGTTTCTCTTAAACTTCTCTTAAGTCAGTGGAGCACAAAATATGGTTTCTCCCCATCAGTAAGTTTTAATTAGTTGAAGAGACTAACTGTATACACGCAAAGCAGTCTTAGTAATCACACCTTACAGTGTACACAATTTAATAGTTTACAAAAATTTCAACCACACAGGAGACTCATACAACTCTTATAAGGTTGCTTAAAGCAAGTTCCATAACTCCAGTCCAAGGGCACAAAGAAACTGAGTTTCGGAGGGGCACGCACCAGTGCGTGGCAAAGTGCGGGCTTGGGTGCCATGGGACCAACTCCTCCCCAGGGCTGGGCGGCAGGGAGGCCCGGTCCCTGCACGTGCAGAGCAGCACATGTGAGGACCCCGATGTGGGACTGAGCATGCCGTGGCTGAGTCACACACATGGCCAGAAGC
>CM053502.1:171460513-171478288 GCA_028627145.1 Eidolon dupreanum | reverse complement strand
ACCATGCTGCCGTGGCCTGTCTCCAAGGAGCATGACGGAAACAGACTTTTCCAGTGGGGACCCGTTGCTGCCGTCCAGCTGGTCCAGGTTAATTAGACCCGAGGCCTTGCTGCAGGGTAGGAAGCCATGGTGCTTGGTTTCGCTCTTGTCAAGTCTCATCGGTGATGCAAGGTGCTGGTCATCGTTAGATGAGAGACCTCTAACGAGTCAGCAAGAACGGCTGTTGGTGGCACCATCTCTTCTGAGATCTGCCCTGTGGAGCGTAACAGCCACCAGGTGGAATGGTAAAAGGTGCCTTATTTTCTCAGTTCCTTTGCCAGTCGAGTGACTCTTTCGGAGTTGCATTATTTTAACCACTTATGAGAAATAGGAGAAATCTTTCATAATACCCCCTCCCTTCGAAACAAAACGAAAAGAGAACATTAAACATTCACACGCAACAAACAGACAAACAAATAAACAACAGGAGCTAGTGCTCTCTAGGGCCTGGAAGAAGGATGTAGAATGGAGAATTTAGGTAAAGAGAAAGGTCTTCTCATCCTCCTTTCTTTATTGACTTTTTCTTTAATAAATATTCTCGATCAGCGCTCAGCTTCATGGGGTTAGTGAGGTTTTTAAACAATCTTCTTATCATGAATCACAGATTCACAGAATTATTGGGTTGGAAAAAACCTTACAGCTACCTTGTAAAGCTTGGATTTCTTTCATTCTAAGAGGCTCATCTAAATAGTATCTTTTCTATCTCCATCTTCAAGTGTACTCCGCTATAATTGTCGCAGATACCAAGATTTTCAGGAAGCTATTCACAAGTTCTGTTTTCAATCCCAAGGCCCTGATGATTGACAGATCAGCTCCTCATACGGACTCCCTCTACACAAACTGTAAAGGGTGAGGGCGAGGATTTTACCTGGCAGGTTAAGACAAAGCATTCTTCTGATGTATGTAATGTCGCTATAATTCATTCTCTCCTTGATAAGCTTATTCATTCATTAATTTATTTATGAATTGGAAATGCACAAGCTATATACTAGGTTTATAAGATATATAAAGAAGAATCAGTCCTCAATCCTGGTACCGAGAGATGACACACAGTCACTGAGAACCATAAGGTGCATCACAGAAGCGAGAAATGTGGTAAAACGTGTAATGTGTCTAATCTTACCGAATGCTTAAAGTTGTGTGTCAGGAGGAGTTGGATATTGAGAGAATATTTTTAGGTGGGAGTTAATTTTATTCTCTTATTGATATGATTTCTATCCAACTTAATGTTTGATTCATTTGGTATTTCTTTTTCAGCAGTAAGCTGTCTTTGCTTTGGCAGTAAATTACTGAAGCTAGAAATTTTGCTGTAATTTTAGAAATCTTCCAAAGTATGTTGTAGTGCATTGTATGTTGGCATTTTTATGATTGTAATCTCTAAATATATATAAATCTAAAGTGGAACATTAATAAAGAAAATATTAAATTATACTTTGTATAATACTTTTGCCTTATAGATGTTGAGATGTTAACACTGATCTTGATGCTGGACCTAAGAAACCTTTGAAATCCACGTTCTCCGATCCAAGCAGACGCAGCAAACTGTACCGAGCGACTGCGTGTTGTCCAGGTGTCGAGCGACGTAGATTTACATTTGTTCTCAGCAAAACGCTTGCAAAGTAGATATCGTAAGACCCACTATCACAGAGAAAGTAGTTGAATTTCAGATGCATTGACCTTTTGACTTTGTTGTCTAGCTAATAAATTTCAGATCCCATCATGATGCGACCTCAGACAGACCTGTGTTCCATATTTTACTCTTTTCAGGTAATGTTTTTATTTTCATGTTATCAAAATTGCTCTCTGGACAGAATTGCTCGGAGAGGGTAGAGCACGTGACTGGAGAAGGGACCGTGTCCAGGTGCCTCTTCTCAGTCACAATGATGACGCTGGTCGGCGTCCGCGTTTGTAACCGGGGGGCTTAGAGATGGCATGTGGGGGGAACGTTCCTCTTTCTCTGAAGTCACTGGCGAAGGCGTCATTGTGTGGCCTTTTCCGAGAGACATAAATCTGAAACTCATACATCCACCAAAATCAATCGGATGGGCTTGATTCAGATTCTATCCTAAGAAATTACTATAAAGTGTTTGATGCCCAGAGCTTTTGAAGTTTTGATGTTAGTTGTGAGAACGGACGTATGAAATTGGCATAGCTTCAGGCTCTGCTTTCTTGATGTTTTAGAATGATGAAGTTAGTGTCTATGTTGCAGTGAAATGGATAATGACATTCACCATTGATCTGTGGACAGGTTGAGAATGGTATTATAATAATCCATATCAGTCAGCTTGACCTTTTACTGATTTGGCCTTTACCTTGAGGGGGAAGAAAAGGAAGAAGAAAATAAAGGTGCCTGAGTGAGTGAAGTATAACTTAAGAATTGTCACATCGCTGGACTTTATTATTATTTATCATTAAAACAAAGTGATCCATTAAGCCATTAATCTCATTAGAGACTCGCGAATCCCAAGGACGGACCACAGTGAAGCTTTATAAGATCTGCCCAGCAATGAACTTTAAACATTTTTTTAAGGGCTCTATAAGAAAATGATCTTTAAAAGCAATAAAGGGGGCTGCAAATATCTGTCACCGCTCAAATATCACCTCTGTAAAGGTTTCTGGAATCTTCCCACTTGCAATGAATTTCTCCTTCCAACATATCGTGCTTCTGTTGTAGGTCATAGATTATCATCAGAGAATGTTAGGTCTGCAAAGGCAATTAGAATTAAGTGATGACCGATGACACTAAGCTAGTTAGATGGACAGGGACCTTTTTATAACATCTGTCTGCCCCACGGAGCTATAACTACTGGACATTGAACTTGGCCCTCCCAGCTACCTCTGTGACCTGCATTGCACATTGCAGAACATCAGTGAGCAAGACTGTCCAGGAGAGAAAAGAAGAATAGGGCAGAACAGGACTGCACAGCTGTGAGCAGCATTTCACTGCTTTGAATTGGGTGAAGAGACTGTTCAGAGGGGCGACGAGAGTCTACCTGTACACAGGTGAGGCAGCCATAAGGGTATCCTTGTTGCTTAAAAACAGCAGCATATCTACAATACAGCTCAGGATTATTCAACTGAAGATCTTTAAACAAGCTCTGTTTTCATCAGAATATGCAAGGAGGAGCCCTGGTTGCTTATTCTGGTGATACCTAAACTAGACATCAACCTGAGTACTGCCATTTTTGAATCTCAAAGTTGTCACATGTATGTACAGACCACGTATATGACATGCATGAAGCAATAGGACACGTAAAAAGTGCTGGAGCTCCTGCCAACGAGCCAGGTTCAAATCCTGGCCTCGTGCATCACTCCATGTGATGCTGGGCGGCCACGTTCCATCTTCAAGCTTCATTGGTAAATGAGGACAATCATAGTATCTACTAGAGAAGTAAATATTAGATCAAAATTCCTGAGAAAATCTTCATGATTGTATATTTGTCAAGAATTAGATCTAACACAAAACAAAAAAGACAAAACATAAAAGCAAAAGAGACAAACTGAATTTCATCAAGCTTTAAAGCTTTTGCACTTTTAAAGACACTGTAGAAAGAAATGAAGTCACACACAGGAAAGAAACATTAGAACAGCATTTATCTGCTAAATAACTTGTATCCAGACTATATTATAAAGTTAACTCAATGATTAGAAGACAAATAATTCAGTTAAAAATGGGAAAAATAATTGAATGGCTATTTTACTGGAGGATATATAGTATTGGCTGATAACAAATGGAAATGCGTTCAACATCATTAGTCATTAGGGAAATGCAAATCGAACAATGAGATGCCACTTCAGGTCTATCTACTGGGATGTCTATAGTCAAAAAGACAGGAAATACCACCTGCTGTCCAGGATGTGCAGAAACTGGAACCCCTGTATGTTCCGGGTGGGATATGCAATGTTACAGCTGCTTGGGAAACATTGTTTCTTAAAAAGTTAAACAAAGTTCATGTCAGACCAAGCGATCCCACTCCTAGGAATCAACCCAATGGCAGCAGCTGCGGATACCCAGAATGCAAACATGGCGGAACACGACAAACACGGCAGAACAGGGGTTCGCCTCTCTCAGTCGCCTTGACCCACGGTCAACTGCAGTTCAAAAATATTAAATGGAAAATTCCAGAATAAACAATTTAGAAGTTTTAAGTCACACAGCGTTCTGCATAGTGCAATGGCATCTGCATCATCTTGCTCCCTCCTGCCCGAGCCTGAATCTGCCCTTTGTCCAGCACCTCGTGCTGTGTAAACTCTCTGCTCTGCAGTCCCTCAGTAGCCATCTCAGTCACCAGATGGACTGTCACTGTATCACAGTGTTTGTGTTCAAGTAACCCTTGTTGTATAGTCTCAAAGGGCAAAAGTCATAATGCAGGCGATTCATGACAAAGAAATGCCATAAAGCGCTTCCTTTAAGTGAAGAGTAAGTATGAGCAGGGGGAAAAAAAAAACAGTATACACAGACTTCTGTGCTGTCTGTAGTTTAGGCATCCAATGGGCATCTTGGAGGCGCCCTCTGAGGATAAAGGGGGGCTTCAGGAGCAGCATCATTCATGATTACCCTAAACTGGAATAATCTAAATGTCCATCGGCTAGTGAATGAATAAACAAAATATGGCATATTCATAAAATGTTACATTATTCAGCAATGAAAAGAAGAGAACTATCAATACATGCTACAACATGGATCAATCTCAAGACATTCTGATAGTACAAGTGGTAGAAACCAGAAAGAAAAAGCTATATGAGTGGATTATATGAATCAGTTTGTATAAAATGTATAGAAAACATACATTTATAGCCACAGAATGCAGGTCAGTAGTTGCGTTGGGCTTCGATTGGGCTGGGGCTCAAGCTCTGTGTCGTCAGTCGTCACATAATTCTAATTACCTTTGCAGATCCAACATTCTCTGATGATAATCTATGACCTACAACTGAGGCACGATATGTTGGAAGGAGACATTGATTGCAAGTGGGAAGATCCCAGAAACCTTTACAGAGGTGATATTTGAGCTGTGACAGATACTTTGCAGGTTGGTAGCAGATAACCGCGAACAGATTCGAGGAATCTTTTGAAGTGTTCTAAAGCTACTGATCGATGTTTGTAGGCTATAATTTTACTAAAATTATTTAATTCTATAATTAAGTGGATGAATTTATGCTATGTAAATTATACTTCAATAAAGCATCTTATACACACATCAATGAAAAAGGGTAAACAAGACAACAAAACACATTTACTTTACTGTTCAATGTCTTATTGAATTCTCTAAAAATAGTAGCCTACGCATTATGTAATCTGTAGTGATAACAACAAAACACTATTGGTTTTATGAGGAGTTACATTAAGTAAGATGTTGCTTACTTAATAAATTACTTAATAATAAATTGCCCAGCTCCAATGCATGTTACAGAAGGTATTAATAAATGTTAGATATAAGTAGCTATTGCTATTAAGTATTACAATAATAATTTAATATACATTTAGGCACAGTCATGTTTATATTCATTGTACATATTTAAATACATTACATTTTATTTGATTGAATTTTTCCCTTAGCTCAAAACTAAATTTTTCTTATCGCTCTCATGCAATTCACAGAATTTTCATTCACGTAAATGATCACTGTTCTATTTTTACTTTCATGTAAATTATTTTCTGATAAATCCTATTCTTTATGAATATTCTTTCCATTGTTATTATGAAAATCATCATCAAAGCAGGACAGGGTAAAACTCTTTAAGAATGATTTGAACGGTCTAAGAGTAATAAACTAATAAAACTAGAATATTGTTGGTAATTTACAAGCTCCTGCTTGCCTTTTGACAACCCCCACTGAGGCTGTTCTCCCCAGAAGTGACTACTATCCTAACTCGTGGCTTGATTATTCTCTTGCTTTGCTCTATAGCTTCAATAGCAAATTGTGTGTGTGTGTGTGTGTGTGTGTGTGTGTGTGCGCGCGTGTGCGTGCGTTTATGTGATTAAAAGACATATTGTTAAGTTTTGATTTTGAACCATGTATAAATGGAATCTCACTATCCATATTTCTGATTTTTCACTCAGCATGGCATGTTTCAGATTCATACATGTTGTAGGTAGTCAGTCTGCTTTTATTCTCACTGATGATAACTTCTGTTGAATGGAGACTTTGCAATTATTTATTCATTAGATAGTGTAGGTTGCCCAGGTTTGCTTCTGTGGCTAATGACATATAATAATAATGAATATGAGGTTCATATAATAACAATAAACATTATTCTGTGCCTTGTTAGTGCATATGTGAGAACATCTCTATTTTGCTTCTGAATTATAGGATACATACATGTTCAAATTTACGTGTTGATGCCAAATCGATTTCAAGTTTGTACCACTGATATTTCACTTAGCAATGTACCTGAGGTCTGACTGCTCCACGGTGTCACTAGCATTTGATGTATTTAGTAGACCTTAAAGAGTTTGCCACTGTGAAGGATGTGGGGCGAAAATCCCTTATGTTGTTGATTTGCACTTTCCTGGTTATTAACGGATCTGAGCGTATTTTCCAATGTTGATTCACCATTGAGTCTTCTCTTCTGTGAATGTTTATTTTCAAGTGATTAATGTTAATAATGTGGCTACTAAAATATATTACTTAAATATTTTCTTGCTTATTATTAATATATAGAAATACATTCCTTTGAGTCTTGATATTATATTTAGAAATTTTGCCCATTTCCCTTATTAATTCAATTAACATATTGGTAGATTCTTTAGGATTTTTGGTAGAGATAGGCATATCGTCCTTAAAAGAAGAGAGTAATTTCAGCTGCTGATGTCTCTTTTCTATTTTTCAATTTTCCTTCTCTCTCTACTGACTGTATTAGCTAGAACATCCAGGTTAATGAAAAATCGAGATGTGGTATATTTATTTAGCGTTCATAGTCTTAAAGAAAATATTTTTGCAAGTTGTTATAGATACCTTCCTAAATGTTTCTATCAAATTCCCTTTATTGTTTCCTTCCTCCATTCTTTATATTTATTTTACCTTTCTATAACCATCCAGGGGATGCTTAGCCTGTTCCATTATACCATCTTCTCATGTAAAACTTAAGGCTTTAATTTTGTACTTCTTGCTGCAAGTTCTTCCATGTAGTGTTTTTGCTAATGTCCTGTTCTGACATTTCCGATTTTCATTATGATTTTAACTCACGGGTTATTCAAATGTGTGTGTGTGTGTTGTTTTTTTTTTTAGTTTCACAACATATGTGAATTTTTCTAGATACGGAAATTGAGATAAATGGCATCATCTATATAAGAGTAATTTTCTGAAATTAGTTGAAATTTACTAAATAACCCCAAATATGTCAAATTTTATATAAGCGCATCATGTATAACTGATAAAAATGTGTATTATGCAGTTTTAGGGTTCAATTATATGTGCACATATGATTATGTTTCTTACTATTATATTTAAGCATGCTATACCATTTCAGATTTTTGTCTTCCTGATTAGTCATTGAAAGAGCTCTCGATCTGTCAAGTTTAGTTTTTTTATATTTCCAGGATTTATTATTAAATGGACACTACAATTATAATTTTGCATTAATTGTATTCATATATTACAATTGTCTTAATTACAGTTACATCTCTCAGCTACACATAAATTTGTCATTATAAAATATATAACTACTTTTACCTTTAAACTTTATATTTTTGTTAATAATAAGGAACAATACCAGCTTTCTTTTGCTAGGTTTTTTTTTTTTTTTTTTTTTTTTTTTGGCAAAAGCAAAATTCTTTTGCTTTTAACATTTTGGAACCATTAAATTTTAGATGTGTTTTTTGTAAATCACATATGGATGAATATTTTTTGGAACTTTATAACCAACACTGCCTTTTTAACTTTGTCAAATCCATCAATATATATTGTAACTGCTGTTAGATTTGAATTTATTTCTCTCATCTCCTTGTGCTTTGTCCTATAAATATTTCTATTGTCTATTTTTTAACCGTCTCTTCCTTTTGAAGTTATAATTTTATTTATTGCCACATTTTCATATACTAATTTTGACACTACACTCTTTTGTTCTATTCTTTCGGTGGTCACCTTACAACATCTAACATCAATCAATGACACTTTTCATATATATTTAAAGCATGGGAATTTATTTGTAGCCCCATGAGATATTATAATTATTTTTCTTATAGCTAATCTTTGTCTTTACTTTGAATATATTTTATTTTTTCACTTTCAATCTGTGATTTGTCTTTCTCCTCTGTTTACTCTAAAACTTTCTGTCTGTCCTTTATTTTCAGTGTAATATATTTTGGGATGTGTCGCATTGCGTTCATTCTAATTGGAATTATTTTGACATTTTAAGTCTGAACTAGTGTAGGTTAGCAGTTCTGGAAGACACACAGCCATTAGCATTTCAAACATTCTTCAGCTACATTTTCCATCTCCTGTCTTTCTGTTATTCTAATGGCATGGCCCTTTGACTTCTACACTTTTTGCTTTTGATCTTTCCTTCACATTAGTTCTAAATTCTATTTTATTAATTTTCCCTTCAGCTAGGTCTTAATATATGTTAAAATTCATTTTAAAATTTCAATTACTGAATTTTTTTTCTGGAAGTTTTGTTTAGTCCTTTAAAATGATCTGATTGATAATTCTTTGCACTTCATTTTCTGTTCATCTTTTTGAGCTTGCATTTTAAATTAAGCACAGGTATTTTGATATTTTGTCTTTATTATACCAATATGTTTAGCCTTTGGGTGTCCATTTCTATTGTTACTTGTTCTTGTTGGTACTTCTATCTGTACCTGGTTTATTGTGTGTTTTTAGTGATTTTCACTTTTAATTATTTATCAATGTCTGTTTGTGTGTGTGTGTGTGTGTGTGGAAAATCTTTAAGATTTGAAATAGAAGGGGTACACTTATAGAATATTTCCAATGTCTTTTGTCAGGTTCTGAGCAATATTACCATTCTGACTGATCTTTAAGTTAAATTAGCTCTAGGATTTCAGGCAACTTAGCTGGATGGATCTGAGTTATAAACCTTTATGAGGCTAGTCTGTGGATTTCATGGGTAATTTCTCCCCACCAGTTAAATTATTAAGTTCAAGATAAGCAACTTTCCTTGAAGTTCTTAGGAGAAACTTGGACAGGCTTCTATCTGCTTCATTTTGACACTGAGCTGGAGTAGATTAGGAAGAGAAATGAGTTTATCCTCAATTAGGTATAGATTCAGGACAATTATATTTCGCGTATCATTTCAGCTCTATTGAAAATAACAGGACTTAAATGTACTGGATCACACACATTATGACCTAAAGATGCCGACAGACCATATGCTGATGGAGCTGCACGGACTTCAGTATTGTTGCAGGAAGCAACACCCGACGGAGGAATTCAGACACTCGGACGACTTTAGAGGAAGGAGAATTTAATGCTGGTGGAAAGTGTGGGGCATTCAACAGACTCAAAGCACAATCTCCCCTTGGTTAGATTCTTACGGCTTATGTACCTCTGCCGTGGCCATGTAAGGGGCGCGTGATTCCTTTGTCTCGAGTGCTTCATGACTCAGGATGGGAGGGGGAGCTTCGAGTGGGGGGCTGAAAAGGGGGAGGAATTTTCAGACCACCGGTCTTACAGGTTGTTTTTCTAGCGACCTTGGCGTTATCAGCGCTGTTAGAGGCTTCCTGAATGGAGAGACAGGATCCCCAGGGCCACAAGCAGAAAGTAGTACTTATCGATGCTGGCACCTGCTCAGCGGATTCCTATCCAAAGGCTGAGCCCCGATTGTAACATAACAAGCAGTTTTACACAGTCTTGTTATTCCTACACAGCTACAGAGATTAAGGAAGAACATTAGTTGGTGCGAGAGCTATGGATCAGCAGATGTGAGCTGGAGGGTCCTGGAGCGGGGAGGGAGCTGTGGGAAAACGTGAGGTGGAGGGTCCTGGAGCGGGGAGGGCAGTCGGGAAGGGACTTGAACCCACTGACTCATCTCTCCGCAGGCTCTTTCTCCTTCTCTCCCAGTATCACGTCAGTTACTAATGGAATCACTTTTCAAAGAAGAAAGATCTTTTGGAACCTACTTTAATAATATCTAATTGAAAAACTTATTTATATGTGTCCAGAACAGTCAGAAACAGCTGATTTAAATAATAGTAAAATTTCTAAAATAATGAGAATAATTAAATAAAAAAAGACATATCACGGTTGGCAAACCTTTTCTGTAAAGGGCCAGAGAGGTGAGTATTTTCAGCTCTGCGTGCCATGTGGCCTCTGTCACAACTATTCAGCTCTGGGGTTGTGGCATAAAAGCAGCTTTAGACACAGGCATGCCCGTGTGCCAATAAAACTTTATTTACAAAACAGACAGACTGATTTGGCCCTGGGATAGTATGCTGCCGTCATTGACTATAATGAGAAAATAGTCACAGAATACTGTCAAGTGGAAATGAGAGTATGTAGAGTTTGATCCCAATTGTTATTTGTGTATATAAATCTATTTAATTTCATTTTCTAACCTATAGATGTAGAAAAAAGCAGGTATAATATCTATCAGCATGTTTATATATTTTTTTTACTTAATGGTAGAATTATAATTTGGTTTAATTATTTATTTTGTGTTTTGTAATATTTTCAGACTATTTTAAAATTAGCCTTTTAAATACCTTTCAATGGTAGGTAAAAAAATGCTTACAAACTCAAGCAAATGAATGAATATGAACAAAATGATATATAATCTGAGTCAATAAGAGAAGAGCTATTTATTAATAAGAATAATTAATTCACTGACTGAAAAGGTAAAAACAAATAACAATACGATAATGAAGTGCTTTATGGGGGGGACAGAGTATCTTTTGTATCTCTTGCTGTTTAGATTGTTTTCTTTACAAAAGATTTTTTTAAAAATTCATGAGGTTACTGAATCTACTCTCTTAGTAATTATATGTAATGTAATAATTTCAGAGAACATTCCCAATATATAAATAGAAATATAATTTATCAATTGATCACTTTCTGTTATAGATATTATATGGTAAACAAGTGGCACTATATTACAGCATAACTCATAATGTCAGTGAGAGTATATCTGAAAATTTTGATGCTAACTTGAAGGAAAGTTTGGGGGGGAAAAGGGACATTTCTCTACTATTTTTCTGCTGGAACTGTTTATTAATTTTGACCGATTTACTTGTCAGTTTTAATTTATAACCTTAATGCTATTATGTGTTAATGCAGAAACTGATTCAGTAGATGACATTTTTCCTCAAGCTAATATTGAACCAATACCCTAAGTATCAGTTAGGACAGCCTACAATATAAAAACTGACATGACGGTAAAGCTGGGTTCTTTTTACAAACACACTTATCGTGTGTTTGCATCAGTGTTTAGTAATCATCAATGTATGGTGTCTCTAGATCATTCTTTTTTAGAAAGTTCAACTTTAAACTAAATTATTATTAGACTTTTTATTATTCTCCCGATCCTGGGATGCATTGCTAAATTTCCAATTATTTAATGTAATTAGATAGTGCTGATAAATACAACTCATTGAATGATTACTGACAGACTCAGATTTTCTTTAGCATCTTTCTTCAGTATGTTACGCTATCATCTAACATAATATTTGAATAGTTTCAACAATGTAAATTTGTATGGATTTTAATGGTATTAGACATTATAATACCATGCTTAATTTTCAGGTAACATAGTATCCGATTCATGCTTCGCCATTTTATTGTCAATTGATATATGGAAGCAGTGTGATTTAACAACACAGTGACACAGTTGAAAACACTAGATATGAAATTAGTAGATATGAGCTCTAGTACAAGTTGATAGAACCGATACTCAGCAGATCGGTCTCCAGGATCCAATCTCATTCTGTCTCCCAAGCCCACGTTTCATCCACTACGTCGTGCTGCCTCTCAGCTTAGAAAACATCCTCAGCGTGTGCGCACGGCTCAGTTATATTCATAATCGGTCTGTGTAATCATTTTCCTTTTGAAAGACCGCCCACGCCCAGTCAGGAACCTACATTTTTAATTACACTTTTTATTTCGAGGTCATTATAAATTCTCTTACAGCTGCGAACAATAATGCAGAAGTAGCCTGAGTACCTTTAGCCGGTCCCCTCACCCCACGGTACCCTCTTAGAAAACTATGGCACAACGTCACTACCGGGACACCAACGTTGATGGAGTCAAGAGAGGGCAATGTCCATCGCCACCATGATGCCCGTGTCACCATTCTGTAGCTGCATGCACTGCCTTCCCTTCACTGCCATCCGCCGCCCCCGCCCCAAGCCTCGGCACCCACCAATCTTCCCCGTGAGTAAAACAGGGTCACTGAAGGAATGTCGTATGAACGTAATCAGACAATTTTTTCAACATTTTATGATTTGCTTTTCACGCAAATCTTGAGAGACAGGATATTCCTTTATGTCTTAATTCCTATAGCTGTATAAAAAGTTTTGAAACGTTAGACTAATTCTTCCCACTCTTTTTTCTTTTCAAAATTATTTTTGCCATTCAAGTTCCTTTGATTATATAAATTTTAGAACAATTTTGTCTATGAAATGTCTATAAAATTGCTTGTATTTTGATGAGAATTGTGTTAAACTCGTATAACAGTTTTGTTAGAATCCATGTCTTTACTTTGCTGAGTCTTCCAATTCAAGAACATGGTATCTCTCTATATAGTTTTTGTTTTTGTTTTTGTTTTCATCAGCATTATGTAGTTTTTAGCATGGACATTCCACATGTGTTTTGTTAAATTTACACCTAAGTATTACATTTTATGAATGTTAGTAAGTGGTATTTTATTTTTAATTTTAATGTCCACATTTCTTTGCCATTTTGTAGAAATACGAATTGATTTAATTACGTTTATGTTGCATCCTTGCTGAACTTAATAGTTCTTGGACTCATTTTTTTTACAAATGCTTTAATTTTTAATGAAATCAATCATGTTATGTAAGGGTACAACAGGTTTTTTTTTTCTAATTTATATACTTTTTATTTTCTTCTCTAACCATATTGCATTAGCTTGAACTTCTACCACTATGTTGAATGAAGACTAGTGAGAATAAATAGCCTCGACTTATTCTGTATTTAGAGATGAAACATTCAGACTTTTACTTTTAACTGTAATCTTAACTGTTGGATTTTCATAGATTTTTTTTTAAGTTGAAAATTCTCCCCTTTATTCCTATTTGAGTTTTTCACCATAAATGGAATGCTGGATTTCACCAAATGCTTTTTCTGCATCAATTGATATAAACATTTGCCTTTTTCTTGGATAGCCTGTTAATATGGTGGAACATGTTAATTTTTTAACATTGAACCAGCTGTGCATTCCTGGTGTAAAACCCACTTGCTCGTGGTTAGTAATTTTTTAAAGATATTGTAGAATTCTACTTGCTAATATTTTGTTAAAGATTTTTGTGTCTATGTTCATGAGGGTTGTTAGCCTGTAGTTTTCTCTTTTTTAACTCTCTTTAGTTTTGGTATTAAGACAATCCTAGGTTTGAAAAATGAATCATAAAGTGTTCTTTCTTCTAATATACAGAAGAGGTTGTATAAAATTGTGTTAAATTTTTTAAAAAATTTGATAGAGTTCTTTGGTGAAACCATCTGGGCTTGAAGATCTCTTTTTGGGGGGAGTTTTAAAATTATAAATTTAATCTCTTCGATTGTTATAGAGCTATTAAAAGTATCTATTTTATTTTAGGTGAATTGTAGTAGTTTTGTTTTTCAAGTACTTGGTCCACCTTATCTAAGTTATCAAATGCATATATATAGAGTTGTTCATAGTATTTCCTCACACTCCTTTTGACGTCTGTGGGATCAGTAGTGATGTCCCCTGTTTTATTCCTGACCACAGCCTTGTAAGAGTGACAATCTAGTCTCTCCACTTGGCCTTCGCTGGCACGGATGTGGGTGCAGACACTTCTATGTGTGTAGCGTTTGAGTGGAGTAGAGGGATTATTGTCTAAGTTTTCTGCCTTGCTCAGTTGTCTCTTTTCTGGTCCTCTGGCTATGGAATAGAGTTTGGGATACCTTATTTCTATCTGTGTTCATTGCTATTCTGAGTTTCTGGCTTCTTCATCTTCGAGTTTGGGCTATATGAAGCAAGAAGAAAATCCCAGGAACTAATCATTGTGTCAGGAGTTCAAAGGTCCCTAACAAGTCTACCATTTCATCTCCACCTTCTCGAAACTTATGTTTGTCTTATATATAATGTCTTAGAAAGAGAAATAAGGAAAATTATGGCTACTCGTATTTCTGAAAGTGTAAGTGTCTCTCCACTGTTTTCGTGAATTGGTGATGGTTTTAGTATCACTTATTTAACCACTTATATCCAGTGTTTATATCTTCCCTGAAACATTCTTTTGCCTAATGACAGGGAAACTGTGACATCTGGGTTCTTACTTCAATGTTTTTCCACATATTAGCAGAAATTTTAACCAGGAGGTTTTCCATTTTTTACATTTGGAAAGTTAGGGAACATTCTCATAGCTACTTTCATTATTCGTCGTTGCAACCTTGAAATTAGAAAAATTGCCAGAGTCAAATTCTATTATACAAAACTAACATAAAATGGACTTTTTAGTGGCCAAGTTTTGTTTATGACTCTTTTCTCATAGTAAAATTTTCTTCCATAATCTTTAATCATGGAAGAAACATTCTAAAAGTGTTCCTTTTGTTGTTACGCTTTGAGGATAGAGCAGTCATGTGACCTGGGCAGAAGTAATGTCAGGTGACAAACTATTTTATTCATAACTTCATAAATCACGTGAAAGAACATATGCTGCTCCCTCTAATAGTACTGCACGTTTATTATGATGTGTTATTACTCCCTGTTAGACCAAGTCGACTCACTCACTGGGTCTTACCCATTTGCAGTAAACTCCACAATTCAACCCAAGGCTAAGTGTGTGTGATATTTGTTGTCTATTGCTCCACCGCTTGGAAATAAAAACGACAATTTTCAATAGACTGGCACCTGTGTTTATTGCAAACACAGAATACAAGCTAAATGCTCTCATTGTTTATCCATTTTTATTCTTTTTTTGTCTTTTCTAATAGTGACTAACCTATCAGAGCTTGTTTTTATTCGTGAAACAAAGAACACACAAAAGTGCGTTCTACATATTCAAAAAGGTACAGAGCAATATACGTCTCAGCAGGAAAGATGTAGCTTTTCTAAAATCTGACAATAAAGCTTTGACAGTGGTTTACATAAACCCCACACAAAAATCAAGAACAGAAAAGGTCATGTTAAAAATGGCACTTAATTTTGTACAGCTTTTACATTCTAATTCTAACCCAAGGGCGATACAAGTTAATACAGCTGCAGGAGGCAAGGGAACAGGTAATTATGAGGTTACAAAGAACAGGTGGTTCGTTTGTATTGGCAATCTCGAAATGCATGGAAAATAGTTAAATCAAGAAATAAAAGTTATACTAGGTGACACTGAATGCAAAAGAAAGGCTTAAAAAAAAAACAACAACAACAACTCTAATGGCTGTGTTAAGTAAGCATATAGAGAACTATGAAGAAAAATGAGCTCTAAGGTACCGGAGAGCCTGTATGATGTGGGAACCAGAAACATCAATAGGAAAGATTCAGCCTTTAATTAATAATAAACAGGGTGGAGTCTAGATCTTGATTCAAAAGGCGCCTGTTTCCCACTTCTTCCTCAGCAGACTTTGAGATTTCACACAGACTTTCATTTCTAGCAGTAAACGTGGACTTACATTTGTCTGCTTCCCATTAAACAATCTTGTGGCCATTTGACATGGGTCACTTGCAGTTACACAAAATTTCCCGAGTGACTTGAATACACAGCCATCCTCATTTTCCACGTTGAAGACCATCGACGATTTGCATTTCCTCTAGAATTGGAGGTTAACTAGTATTGTGCCATCCAAACTCAGAAATATTGGTGTTTAGCCTTGATTACAGCAATGACCTTAACCAACAGGGCCGGGTATGAAGGATGGACTTATCTTTTTTCTACAGGTTTTTGCCCTGATATTTTAAGAGTTGGAGCATCCTCTGAAGAATGAAATGTGTATTTGTGTAAGATTGTGTGTGTGTGTGTGTGTGTGTGTGTGTGTGTGTGTGTGTGTGTACAGGGGCAGGGAAGCACAGGAGTTAGACCGGAAGATCCGGTTCAAACAGAGGAAGAGGAGGCATAGCTTCGCCTGGAAAGGACTGGTTCACATCCTTCACTTTGAGAAGAAGGGCCTCTAGTCTTATATTTAGATTCTTTAGCCTGAAATATTCTTTTTCAATAATACACTGTCTTTTTGTTTCAATACAAACACGAGTTTGTAAGCAATAAAAATCTTAATAGAACCTGAATACCAACACATTATATTTCCATAAACACGGCCACCTACCAATCACCAAACCAGCACCTTTGGAAGTTCTACAAAACTCACACAGTATATGAACTAGAGGAGCAGTAGGTGTGGGGTACAAGGACCCAGAATCAAATGCACGGCACTCTCTGGAATGTGCCCTGTCACTGTGCATGTCCGGTCATCGGTGAAGCCCCACAGCACTGTTAATGACTCCGCCCTTTTTCCTTAGCTGCCCTCATTGATCACGTCATCTCTACTGTAGCAGGGAAGGACAGGGCCACTGGCAAACAAAGAGGCCGTCCTGTGGGTTTCTCCATAAGTCAGTGGGAAATAGCAGAATTCTGAAAGGGTGGAGTCTAGATCTTGATTCAAAATATATCCCCAGGTGGTTTTTATTTTTAAATCTCATGCTTCTTCTGATACCCAACTCTCTGAGATTTACACACACACACACACACACACACACACACACACACACACACACACACACTGCAGAGGGGTCCTAATACAGTGAAGGGTGTCTGGTAATATGAAGCAAGTACTGTGACCTTCTGCACAGAACACCCCACGAGGCCTCCTGACGAGACTGGATTCCTTGTCCTCGGGGGGCTTCTTAAAGGTCAAGTCCAAGTTCTCATCTTCCTGGACCAAAGACCACCATGGGCAGCTCATTCTGGTGGCCAAAGATGTCCACTTGGGAGTTGAGTTGGAACATTTACAATTATTTTAAAATAAAACAAATGTGTTAAGATTATATTCCTTGGATTTAAGACCTAACATAAAGCCACAGTAGTTAAGACAGGGTGTGAAAATACATGTACTGATTCATGGAATAGCTTATTAACTACAGAAAGAGTTCCATATGTGTCATGGTTAATGAATTTTTGCCAGAAGTATTAAGGCGATTCAATAAGAAAAGATAATTTTCTCAAAAATGATGTCAGAACACTTATATATTCATATGGGGAAAAAAAGAAATTGATCTTAACCCTTACCTCATTCCGTATATAAAAATATTACTTTGAAACACGTCCTACACCTAAAAAAATGGTTAAAGCTTTACAATTTCTAGAAGAAAATACAGGTGAAAATCCCAGCCACCTTGGGGCAATTTGACTCTGACATGTCTTGTGTTATTTTTATTCGTCCTGAGTGGGTTTGCCAACGTTTTTTGATCTATCGGTTTACAGTGATCGAATTTGGAATTTTTCCATTTATTATTCCTTCACAACTTTTTCTCCTCCCTTTCTTCTCTCCCCCAAAGGGCATTTAACACCGCTTGGTACTGGTCCCTAAGTCTCTGCAATTTCCTTCGTTCAGTCTTTATTTTAGATAATTTTGATTGCCGTGTCTCTAATCAACTTACTTT
>CM053502.1:171440868-171460013 GCA_028627145.1 Eidolon dupreanum | reverse complement strand
ATGTCCCTCGGCACTGTCTGGACTCTAGCATTTCCGTTCTGTCCTCAGCCCGTGGCGGCCACGCTCTGTTAAGTTTCTGGTGTTTTACTCTACACCAGAGCTCAAGTAAGAGTCTGGGAAGGAGTCACACGTGGTAAGATTTAGGTCTCCGATCTTTATACCTCCCTTGGCTCAGACCCGGAGCTGCCTCCTCAGCTCTGTGGTGGGCCGGGCTTTGCCTGGTCTTCATCTTAGTGCATTATGTTTGGGACAGTGTCCTCAGGCAGAGAGGTGGGCATGTTTCAAGGCTCACCGTGAGAGTTTTCCTTTTTCTCCCCAGGATTTTGCTCTTGTATTGTCTACGTCCGATGATGCAAGCAATTACAGTAGATACGGTCTAATTTTTGGTGGGATGGCTAGTTTAATACTAATCTCTGTCCCACACTCACTATTATCTATCATAATCCACAAACCCAAATTATGGCAATAAATGGCAAGTAGAAGTAAAAGGAATGACCATTGAAAAAGAATTAATTAATAACCATTCATTTTGAGTAGAAAGAGCATTATACCCATCAATACAAAGCTTACAAAAATAATAGAATATTTTTAGTTGACTGATTATAAAATAAGTGTAAAAAATCAGTAGGGCCACCATACTCAGCAAAGAGCACGAGGAAATACAGTGATAACTAGGAAAAGCCATTCATGGTCACAGCCAAAAGTTTAAACGCTGTCAAAACCAAGCCTATGTGGAGTATTTGCTTATAAATACAATTTAATACAATTTACAAGTCGTATTTATTTACAACAATGTTGCATGCTTTTTTAGAGAAAATAGATAGTTCGGAGAAGTTGAATAGAAAAATCAGTATTCTCTCCAGTTACTCTTTTTGTGACGGCGGCCATTGTGTAAGAGCTTCTATTCATTTTCTATTTTCATAGCTTCGTGAATTTCTACTTACGAATGTAATTAAACGAGGCCAATCATCTTATACCAACTAACAGGACTTCATTCCTTCAACTGTATTTATCAGAAATCTTTTACGTCAATAAATTTTGACTTAAATCACCTTAAAAATGGTGACATAGGGTTTCGATGCGTGCATGCTCAGGAACTTGTTAAAACACTCTCACTGATCATTGTTTTGACAGTTGTCAATTTTTAACATAATGAGGACATGCAGGTGTTTGATGATGGTAGTCAGTCATATTCTTCACCCTGAAGTTTCTGACTCTCTTGATTCTAAGCACAGGAAAGAATGTCATTGCCTGCTCCCCTCCCCCGGAAGAGTGGATGGAGTGTGTGGTTAAGGGAAGGGCCATCTGTCACTTCTAGACCATAGCACTTAATCGCCAGTTTACATTCCTCAAAAAATGCCTTTTCTTCTGCTGCGGCGACAACAGCATTTGAGATTCGGGTCTTGGAGTGGAGAGGCATGGAGAAGAGCTCTTATCTACCTGCCATGTTTATGCAGGAAGCAAAGAAGAAACTTGGTCATTTTTAAGAACTAAGATATTTGCTGGCTGTTAT
This sequence comes from Eidolon dupreanum, assembly GCA_028627145.1. NCBI lineage: Eukaryota > Metazoa > Chordata > Mammalia > Chiroptera > Pteropodidae > Eidolon > Eidolon dupreanum. The sequence goes on along the minus strand of CM053502.1, from coordinate 171,458,500 downwards.
TGCATCACAGTCTATTGGACCAAGCTATTCCAATGGATCCAAACGTCAGGCCACACAGTTGTTTACCCCGCCAAGCATCTTTAGAATAAATAGTTGGAGATGAATGCTAAGTGAGAGGATTTATTCGTTTTCTATTTCGATACACGTTGTCAAAGTGTCTCTTTAAAAGTATACACAATAAAATATTATGTTATTATCAATATTAGAAATCCCTCCCCCAATGATTAAAAAATGAATCATTCTTATAAATACTATTTTAAAAATGAAGGGCTTTTTTTTTTTTTTTTTAGCTGTTGATGTGTGGAGGTGATGTAATCTAATAAGCAAGGATTACCCTGGTTGGTAATTTTATGAAACGGACAAAAGGCTATGGGCCCTAATGGATGGGAAAAAATGGCTCACTCAAGGGTTATTTCATGTTGGGAAAATCTCATAAATTACATTGAACAAAATAATTTACGACCAATGAGGGGATACTCCAGTGGTATTAGGTGAAAGAAAAAAGTGAACAAATGGCATCTCAGCAGCAAGCAGATGACACCAAGAGATCCTTTCAAAAGCCCTATAATGTCCCTACTTTCCTCTTTGTCTGCAGCTGCTGCTAAAGGAAATCTTTCTGGGAAATAATTTTGCCACACCATTACCTGAAGAAGATCACTAAGGACTTTCTTATAAATTGAAAAATGTCTGTATTTAAGTAAATGCGTAAATTTTATGTGTTAAGATTGGGAAGAAAAATATTAAAGATGTGCATTCAATATACTTATATCATTAAATATGTAATCACTGTTTTTCTCATAGATAGGTGCATATATATATATATATATATATATATATATATATATATATCTGTTGCAAATGTCAATCCATTCTTTAAACAATGTATTTACTATCGAAATCTGTCTTCTGAAACATAAGTTCTTATAAATGTCTGTTTCCTCTCATACTTAAAGTTTCATATTATGAACGACTGCGTAGGTACCACGATGTTGCTTTCCATCACTAGTTCCACGTTTAGATATCCACATTCCAGGATCGTCACCAGCCGGAGCAGAGCACGTGCGGCAGTGACAACCTCCTGTGTCCCCACCAGCCTTCACGAAGTGCTCGGGACCTTTGCCCACCTCCTGGAAGGCTCTGGCTCCCTTGCAGAGGCTGAATATTCTGTAAGCTGGGCTTCTAGACAGACATCTTCCAAATGACTAGAAAAGAGGTAAACGAGCCCATAGTTGTTTCTGGGACAATTGTTTGATTATTGTATGATGGATAGAATAAGACCTCTTCCATGTATGTTATGTCAAAATAAAGTACACCTAAACTAGAGAGTTACATGGGAAAGGTAAAAATATAAAAAAGTGAAAGTGCATTTTGTAGCATAAGCATACTGAAAAACTGATAAAGGAGAACTTGAAAAACTAAACTACATGAAAATTAGAGTTCTATACATTTACAAACAATAGACACGTAAATAGAAATACAAATTGTCCAAAATTATTACAGCACATTTTATATACTATATATATGCTAGATGTACGTGCATGTACAATTTATATGCATATAATTACATATGCATATAATAATATATATGCATATATAATTGTACATGCATAAATAATATATAGTATATATAAAAACATATAGTATATATAATTTTATATGTAATGTTAAGAGAAAAAATTGAGGCACAAACCTGTAAGACAAAAGTATTATAATGATCAAAAACATGTGAAAATATTTAACCATATTAATTTTAAGAAGCAGAGAATAAAATTCTATTTTGCCATTTATCTAAAGGTTTTTAGTGATAATATCCAGCATATGGGAGGCATATAGAAAAGACAGAGTTTTATAGTTTAATGAGTTGATGGTGGATAGTACAGTTCCTTGGGGGCAATTAGTAGTATCTCTGGTGTCTGTGGGGCCACGAATATTCTAGTATAAATGCCAGCACGCGGGAGAACGCCATCCTTGGGTATAAGGACTCGCTCCGCCACCGACGACGCAGGTGGGCGATCGGTGGCCCCCACCGCTCCCCCTGGACTGTCAGTCACAGGGCGCGCTGCGGTAGTCCCCGGAGGCGGGCAGAGGAGCCCGGCCTCAGCTGGCCCCCGCCATGGACACCTGTCCCCTGCGGGAGCGTGGGACAAAAGGGCTGAGTGTGGGGGTGGGGCCGCTGGCGCGAAGGGGACCCCCGCCGTGACCAAGGAAGAGTTCTGTGTGTCCTCAGCAGAACCTTGAACACTGATAAATAAAAACGAAACAAGCACAACAAAGCAAAACAAGACTTTAAATCACAAGGAAAGGCCGTCTCCTCTCTCCGGCACCGGCAGCCGGCGCTCAGCTCCACGGCGAGGACCCCCGTGTGAAGCTGCCTCCTCTACTCGCTTCTCACAGCGACCTCGCTCTCCCCTCCGCCCGCATCAGTTCCGAGTCAGCTCCACGTGTGAATCGCCGGCAGGTGTAGGAGGCCACATGGGTGCGCTTGGTCCGTGAGTGTCTGCGAAGGAATGTGTGCTTATGGTACCCAGCCCGCTCTCCCCCATACGCAGAAAGTATTTAAAACAGGTGTCAAAATGGTCACCGTTTGTGTATCACTAAAGCCAGTGCTGAAGTTCGCTGAATCTACACGAAACCAGCAGCATCTGGAATTGACACACATGTGTTCTGTAAGGAGCAACACGGAGTCACCCGTGTGACCAACACAGGTACGTGGCAGCCTGAATCTGGTAGCCACGCACACTGCGTAAAGACTGCCCAACTTTACATGAGTGTTTTAACCAGAGAATCAGTGTTTTCACTGGAATTTAAATTAGAATTAACCGAGGTATGGAGCTGTAGGTACCTAAATGTGTCAACTCTAATACAAAGAGATATAACCAAATGTTAAAAATTAGATGTAGCTTCCTTTTTTCTTGTTATGTGCAAGTGTGTTGGTATTTTCTGTGACTTTATCCTCTGGCTGCTTCCCACGTATATCTGGTTTGATCAGTATTTATAACAAATGTGGGGGGTGAGGGCCCACAATGATGCAGGTAACCCTAGAATTGCTGCTGACAGGAAAGAATGATGGACGTGGGCTTGGTTGCGTGTAATCGACTGAGAGACAGAAATATCTAGTACATGTCTACTTGTCTATACGGGACTGGTTTGAACCTGGAAAGAGGTTATCCATCTCTCAATTTTGCATTGAATATCTCATTTTTTTAGACTCATGTTATAAAATTGGAGACAGTTTTTCCATAAATGATTTTTCTCCATTAAAGTGGAAAATGCCAAAAAATAATGATGACTCTTAAAGCATCTATTGAAAGGAAGTGGATGTTTTATAAAAAAAAAAGCACCATTGGTAATTAAAAGAGATCATACCATATAAATGTTGACATGATTATTGAATAAGGTGACGCAATAGCAAGATATGAATTAATGTCTTGTATTGTTTTAGGCATATTGTCAATGAAGATGCAGCTATGAGTCATAGGAGACATGTTTTGGCTCTTCAACTGCCTTCAAGTATATCAACAATTTCTCTCTCTCTCTCTCCCTGTTTTTTAATGCATTTTTTACTTATTTCTACTCTGTTCTGGTACATTAGATGGTCTCTTAACACAGCATTGTCTAAATATCTTCTTAGTGGCATGGCACTTGTATAGCACTTTCTATCATTTTAAATCAATGGATTACAAAAATCCAGAAAACGAATCCGCTTCTGAACTCTGCTTGCTATTCGAAGTCCTTTCTCCTATCTTTGATCGATCACCTCAGGCATGACCTGCCATATCTGTACAGATTCTTTCTATGGTATAGAGTTCTGAAAATTAAGCATTTTGTGAAAACGTGTCAAAGTACTTGAACTAGCTTTTTCATATTTAAGTGATCATGACATGTTTTCCTGCTCTAAACTACCCATGGCTTGCAACAAATAGGAGAAGTTGGGGAATTCTATGCTTCACTAAAATTGGGCAGAAGAAAATGTGTAATGATATAGAGTAGAAGCCTACACACTGCTTGCTTGGCAAACCCCAAACTACTCAAATGTAGCTATCCTCGTCTGCTTGCATACGTGAGGACAACCAACTCGGGGGAGAGTCTACAGCCTTGTGTACTGGTGCCACTTTAAGTTAAGAAACAATGATGTCACTGGATGCGTAGTGTAGACAATTATTCACAATCTATTTCTTTAGTTCATAGACTCTCCCATTCTCCCAGATCAATATCCAGACTTTCTCTCCCAAACTTCAATAGGTCACATTATCCTCATTCTCAGCTACTGACCTTAATTCATTGGGGGAAAAGAAAATAAGAAATAAGAAAAGGAATTTCACAACTTTCCATAACCACATCTCCCCAGCTTTGCTTTCGATCCTGTTTCCTGTCCTTTCACTGGGATGGAACTGTCTTTGCTCACAGATATAGCCAAACTGTCCCGTTGTGCTGGGATCCCATCTCCTCTCACATACTCAAGGTATTCTCATCTTCTCCTGCACCGTCAGCTTTTCTAGGTTCACTGGACATTTTCCATCAGTCTTCAGATATTATTTTTCTCAAATTAAAAGAAACGAATAAAATCCTTACTGGATGCCATTACCTCAGTAACTATTGAATTCCTTTCTTCCTCTTTAGTTAACATCTTCAAAAAGGGGCATATATGTGCTACTTCCGAGTCTACGTCTCCCGTAGTCCTTAAACTTACTCCAATCCAGCTATTGCCAAACTGCTTCGTCAGTTGGTGCCTTGTACATTTGTCAATATAGTGTTCAGTCTTCATCTCCTTTAAATTCTTCTGCACTTGATTTTCACGATACTAAATTCTCAGTTTTATTCTTGCCTCACTGACTATTTCTTTTCAGCTACTTTGTCAGTTCCCTTTTATCTTTTTAATCATTTCATTGAAGTGATTCAGGGCATGCTTAGTGAAACAATCTCTTCTCCATCAAAACTTGATGATTTTATCTAATTTTATACCTCTAAATACCATTCAAATCTCTGTTTTCAGCTTGAATTTCTCTACTGAACTTTAGGTTTGTAGATCTGGCTGTCTTCAACATTTCCTTTTGAAATATGAATATAATTTTCAACTCTAGCATGCCAAAAACTAAATTCTAGGTCTACTGTGTATCAAAAACATGTTTCTCCCACAATCTTCTCCATATTCTACCAGTTTGTTGGACAGAAACCTTAGCAATTGTTGCCCGATCTTGTTCTCTTGCCACTGCCAATGTCAGCATCCTGGCCTGAACAGCCATTCTTTCTCAGCTGGACTAATGGAATCATCTTCTATCCAGCTGCTTGGCTTCCATACTTGCCCCTTGACAGTTCATACTGAAGACATCATCCAGGTTATTGTCTTAAAACATATGTTTGTACAGACCCTATGGACATTGGATAATAGAGGAATACTAAGAACAGCTCTATGCCCACAGATTTGACAACTTCGGTGAAATGAACCAACTCCTTGAAAAACACAATTTGTCAAAAGTCATGCGGGAAGACATAGGCAATCTAAATAGACCTATTTATTAAGGAAATTAAATCAGTAATTAATAACCTTAAAAAATAACACCATACCAGATATATTCGTGGGTACTTTCTACCAAATATTAAAGAAATTATATCAATTCTCTGCAACCTCTTTCAGATGATAGAAGAAGAGGAAATATCTCCTAACTCATCTATGAGGCCAGTATTATGCTAACGCCAAACCAAACAAAGACATTACAAAAAAGAAAACTATAGTTTAATATCTCTTATGAACATAGATGTAAAAATTCTCAAGAAAATATTAGGAAATTGAATATAACAATATATAAAAATAACTATACATGATGACCAAGTGGGATTTATTCCAGATATGCAAGGTAGTTTAATATTTGAAAATCAAATAATGTAATTTTTTATAGATTTTTTAAAAATCACATGATTATATCAATAGATACAGAAAAGCATTTGGCATAATCAATCACTCATTCATCATTAAAACTCTATAAACTTGGCTTACAGGGGGACTTCCTCAATTAGAAAAAGACTAGCTACAAAAAAATCCACAGCTAACCTGATCCTTAATAGTGAAAAGCTCAAATCATTTCTACTAAGATGAAGCACATGAAAAAACTGTCCTCATCACCACTTTTTTACAACACTGTACTGGAAGTTCTAGCTAATAGAATTAGACAAGTAAGGAAAATAAAAGATATACAGTTTGGAAAATAAGAAATAGAACTGTCTTTGTTCACAGGTGACATGATTATGTAGACAACCAGAAAGAATCGACACACACACACACACACACACAACCCCCCCAAAACTTCCTAAATCTAATAAACGATTATAACAAAGTTGCAGGATACAAAACTAATATATTAAAGTTAATTGGTTTTCTATATACCATTAATAGATGAGTCAATTTGAAATTAAAAGCACAATATCACTTACATTAGCACGACCTTAAAATAAAATACTTGTGTGTAAGTCTAATAAAATATGAGCAAGACATATCTGAAGGAAACTACAAAACTCTGATAAACAAAATCAAAGAAAAACTTAAACAATGGAGAATTACTCCATTTTCATGGATAGGAAGACTCAATATTGTCAAAATATCGGTTTTTTCCAACTCGATCTTCAGATCCAATGCAATCCCAATCAAAGTCCCGGCAAGTTATTTTGTAAATATTGAAAAAAATGATTTTAAATTTTATATGGAAAGGCAAAAAACCCAGAATATCTAACATAGTATTGAAGTAGAAGAAGACTGGAAGATTGACACTACTTTACTTCAAGAATTACTATAAAATAAGTAAACAAGGCAAGGTGATATTGATGAAAGAATAGAAAAATTAGGTCAATGGAACAGAATAGAGATCCTAGAAATAGACCCTCATAAGTAGAGTTCACCAATTTTTGACAGAGGATCAAAGACAATGTAACAGAGCAAAGATAGTCGTTTTAATAAACGGTACTGGAACCACTGCACATCTACATGTAAAAAATAAATATGTAAACCTAGACACAGACCTTACACCCTTTACACAGTTAACTCAAACGGATCACAGACATCAATGTAAAATGCAAAACCATGAAACTCCTAGGAGGTAACACGAGACAAAACCGACATGACCTTGCATATGGCAGTGACTTCAGATACAACATCAAAGCCGTGATCTGTGAAAGAAACAATAAGCTAGACTTCATTAAAATAAAAAAAAAAATGTCTGCTCCGTGTGTGGAAGACAATGTCAAGAGAATGAGATGATGAGTCATTGATTGAAACTGAGAGTCCGTCAGAAGATGAATGAATAAATAAACTGGTGCATCCAGACAATAAAATATTATTAAGTGCTTAAAAAGGAGCTATCAAACCAGGAATAAACATGGCAGACACTTAAATGCATGTTACTAAGTGAAATAAACCAATCTGCAAAGGCTGCTTACTGAACGATTCCAACTGTTTGACGTTCTGGAAAAGGCAAAACTGTAGACACAATAAAAAAACATCGACGGTTACCAGGAGTTGTAGAGTGGAAAGAAGATAATAGTCAAAGCACAGAGGATTTTTACAGCAGTGAATATACGCTGTATAATACCCAAGTGACGGATACGTATCATCAAACATTTATTCAAATGCATAGAATGTTCAACACCACGGGTGAACCTTAATGAAAACTGTAGACCTTGAGTATTTATGATGTGTTAATGTAGATGTATCAACTGTAAGAAATGTGCATTTTGAGATGAGGAGCTTATCCTGGATTATACAGAAGAGCCTAATGCAGTCACAAGGATCCTTACAGGAAAGGAGGGAGTCACAGAAGAATAGGTGACAGTGGCAGCAGAAATCAGAGAGATTCAAAGAGGCTATGTACTACTGCCCTTGAGGATGGAGGGAGGGATACATGCCAAGGAAAGCATGAAGCTTCTAGAATCCAGAAAAGGCGAGGGAATGGAGGCTCCCTGAAGCTCCTGGCAGGAACACAGCCCAGCTCAGACCTTGAGCTTCTAGCCCATTAAAAGTGATTTTGAACTCTGACTTCTAGACTTGTAAGATAATAAATGTGTGTCATTTTAAGCCAAAAGTCTGTGGTAGCGTGTTACAGCAGCAATAGAAAACTAATACAAATTATTCTCTGCAATGTCATATTTCAGTGAGATCTTTTAGAAAGACTCCATTTAAAATGACAAGTGCTTCTCCCTACATTTTTCCCTATTTTATGCTTTATTTCTCTTTTTGTCATTTGTCACCATCTGACATTTTATTTATTTCCCTCCATCCCTCTAGAATAAGCTCCAAGAGAGCAGAAATACTATTTGGTCATCGCCCCTTTGTCAACACCTAGAACAGCACCAGACTCACGCGCCTGCTCAGACCACGTCTGCTGTATGAACTTGAATATGAAAACGGGAGGAAGGTGTGGACTATGAGTTCATCGAGTAGAGACAACGCTTTGCCTCCTCCTTCCTGCTCCCTCTCTCTGCTGCCACCAGTACCTTTCTGGGCTCTGCAATCTTCTATCTGTACCTATGTAATGGCACTTGGCCCTTCGTTTAACATTGAGTTTTTTATATTCTGTTTTTGCATTAGTTTTGCATAAACAAGGCCATGCTCATCTGTGTAACACACATCCAAGCACAATGCCAGGCACGTAGTGATGTTTCCCAGTGTGGCCAATGGGTGCAAAAGTCACCACCGTTAGCATTAATAGTCTACTGGAAATATTCTTTCAACTAAGAAGCCAAATGAGAGTTCTATCAGTTCCTGGCCATATATCTTAGATAGCTCACTAAATCTTTCTACATGAACCATAGCTAGTCCACATCATAGGATTCAAGGGAGTTAATCTATATGTTATCCTCCTGTGAATTATAAAGCATTGTAAAATGACAAATTTATAATATAATACCCCAGAATCAAGTAGGAAACAAGGTAGTGTCTGGTGACGGGGGTCTCCGTTTCAGAGAAGCATTTCTGGCTTCCTAATCCACCACCGTCACTCCCAAGGCCTTAACATTCACCTATAAATTGATGGCAATCAAATCTAGATCTCCATTTCTAAGTTTCCTCTTAAATCGGGGAATAGATGTGCACTTTCATCAATAAATGAAGCTGCAGAAGTTGTAATGGTTAAAATGCAGCCCATTGACATCTATCGGTTCAATACACTATTGAGCAAACTCTTGCTGTGTGGCTACAAGGGGCCAGGTGGTCTGCCGTGAGCAACAGAAGTTCCTGGTGGTGAGTGCCGTGGTCACCCATGCTTCAGAAGCAGCACTCAATAGATTTTTGGAGGCTGGATTTAAGGGCCAAGTTGCAGGCGTGAAGATTAATTAGTTGGCTCCTATGGATGTGCGGGGAAGGGGTGATGGTCAGCTAATGATACGCATCCCTAACATGGGCTTTGCGGAGTTAAATGCACTAAATTGGGAAACTGAGAAAATAAAATATACAGGTTTACTTGTGCTCAGTGATGTGGGTGAGGCAAAAAGAGGAATTAAAAATCACTTCCAAGATTCTAGCTTGGGTGACTAGGTGATTAATGACACTAGCAATGACAAAAAAACACAGGAAAAGGCGCTGGTTTAGAGGTTAGACTGTTAATTTACTATGTGACAAGCTATTTTGTCAGGATGACTTCAGGCGTCTCAGGAGTATGTACAGTGATCCACTGATGTTAAGACTGCGGATAAATGATAGGGTTTTTTCATTTCTTCCCGAGGCCCTGCTGGGCAACTTGTACCAGCGAGTCTTCAGTTTGATGAGTGCAATAGACATGCCCCTCTAAGTCATCACATTAAAACAGCCAAGTGATAGAGAAGAAAATTGGAGAAGTGACCTTATCCTCTTGAGTGATTTGTTAAAATATGTTTAGTGCTCAGTGGCAGATTTTCATCTTCCTACTTAATGAAGAATCTTAAGCATTAACACTCCCAAAGGGCCTCTCTAGCAACTCTGATAAGCACTGAAATAACTGTCCTTCAGGAAACATTGTAAAAAGAACCATCACAACCCATCATCATGAAAAAGCGTGTTGTATATTGATTTTCTAGCTCCACTGGATCTTCATTAACCCTCATTGTACAGACTTTTCCTGAAATCTGGTGCCATTTTCCTAGGTTACATGTGTTTCAGAGAAGAACGATGACAGATCTGATGTGACAAGCACTGTTTTGCAATTACTGTGTGTCTCTGACACACTGACATCCTCTAATTCATAATCACGACATTCTCGTGCATGTAAGATTATTAGCAATTATTTTTTAGAGGAGAATACTGCATCGATGAGTAAAGTGGCAATCAAAGGAAGAGTATTGGCTGTGAAGCTAAAGTTCAAATCTGGGCTTCAGGAAGTCACTGAATCTGTTGGAGCCCCAATTTAATAATTAATAAAGTGAGACTATCTAAAATAACAGAAATATTTTAAAAATGAAATAACTAACACTGTTAATTAGCACTTAGTAAATAGTATCTAACAAATTCAGGTCACCATCTCTTTACAACATTTATACTATGCTTCCTATTTCATTTAAAAAATACTAAAAACAAAAAGAAATAAAGCAGAAAACTCCTGATAATAACAGAGCAGAGAAAAAAAGCAAATAAAGACAACTCTCAAGAGTAACAAAAAAGCTTGGAACACACACACATACTATATCTATACATTTAATTCTCATTACTTATTCTAGCTAGGTTCTAGAAAGTTGCTGTCTACAACTGAGCTAGTAAATACTGAACCACTGAACTGTTTTCTGAGGGGAAATTCATAGTTTTTTTCAAACCTCTGGTCATCATTTTTTTTGTCAACTGATCAATGTGTAATCTTGTCTTATGTATATTTCCATTTAAATACAGAAATATGGAGCTGAATAGTTAACAGTGAACTTGTGGTCAATAGCACTTTATCTATAACTCATACTTGAGAGAAGCTTCTGGAATGCATGTGTTTTCTCAACAAGAAGCATCACAGCCTTCTTGGGGACGCTAAGTCAGCACTTCAGCATCATCACTGGGGGGACATTTTAAACAACAAAAACTCCAAATATGAGCACAAAGATGCAAAAAAAAAAAAAAAAAAATGGCGCTAAATAGACCGCAGGTGAATAGAAATTATCTGAACTAAATTAAAAATAAAAAAGAAAATCTGGAACCTCCTAAGGCTGTGGGGGAGAAACAGACTCATATAAATGTAATCCCAGCAGGAGAAGAAAAGAAAATAATATTTGAAGATATAATGGCTAGAGTTTTCTAAAGTTAGTGGCAAACCACAAACTATAGATCTAAGAAACTAAGAAAACACAAAACAGGGTAAACCACAAAATGCTCACAAGTAGGCATATCATATTCAAACTGCTGAAACCAAAGAAAAAGAAAAAAAAAGTTTTAAGGCAGCCGGAGGGGTGGAGCAGCAGGAAGGGTGCACTGTCTACCGAGGATTTTTGGAAGACTTGTCAGAAACCACGCAAGTAAGAAAATGATGGAAGGGCATCTTCCAAGTGATAACAGCCAGAGAAGCCATCAAACCAGAATTCTATGTCCGAGAAAATATCTTTCAAAAGTGTAGAAATAAATACTTTGACAAACAAAAACTGAAGAGAGCAGAACTTGTCAAACATGTATTATCAGACATATCAGCAGAAGGTTTCCAGTAGAAGAAATATGATATATTTCAGAAACTTTAATTGTCACAAAGAAAAGCATCAGAAAGCAACTAAAAGAAGATAAAATAAAGTAACTTTCTCTATTTTATTGCTCTAACAAAGAATGACCTATTTAAAGCAATATTAGTATTTAAGTGTCATGTGTTTATACCATGTGTAAAACTGATAAGTATACCAATGATGACATAGGGATGGAAGTGGAATATAAGAAATATGCCACTATAAGATCTTGTATTACACGTGAAACAGTATAATAGTATTTACTGGTGGACTTCATTTATTTAAAAATATATATTGCAAACCCTAGGGCAACTGCTAAAATAATTTTTTAAAAATAAAAAGTCAACAGAAGAGATAAAATATTTTCATAGAACTGTTCAATTAGATTCAAATAAAGCTGAAAAAGAAAAAAATAAAGAACAAATCGAAAGTAAGCAAGTACATAGTAAATTGTATTGCAACTGTTTCGATCATAACTTTAAATATGAATGGTCTAAACACCCCAGGGATTAAAATACAGGGATTGCCAGATTGTACGAAAAAGTAACACCAACATACAGGTTTCCTACAAGAAACCTACTTTCGTTATGAAATTTAAAAGTAAAAGCACAAAATAAGATCTACCAGGCAATTTTTAACCATAGATTATTTCAAACAAAGTGGAATTAAAGACAAGAAAGATGGATATTGATAACTAGGGCTATTGCACAAAAGAAGCCATTCTCCAAGCAGACACAATAATTACAGTGTGTTTGTACCTGGCAACGGAGTTTCTCTTTTTTGAAAGGTCATCTGACTTTCTGGATCTTAGTTTTATATTTCACATTTTAAAAAATGTATCTGTGTATCTTCAGCTCTTTTACAGGTTTTAAGAAGCTAAGAATGCGTATATTGTCCAAATTATTCTTATCGTTAAGGTAATACTAATAGTCTGTGATGACTCGCTCCCCCCAACAAGAAAAGAATCTGTTTATGCTCTTATACTTAAAGTAAGCCTCTTGTAAACAGCCCATTTTTAAAATGAAGGGTTTGGTTATTGGTGAGTTTTAATACTCCTTTTTATGTTCTATATACAAGTCCTTTAACAGAAATGTGATTTGAAAATATTTTTTTCTGGTCTTTTTATTCTCTTAACAGTCTCTTGAACACAGTAATCATTTTTAATTTTAATAAAGTTCAATTTATTATTTTTTTTCATTTATAGATTGTGCTTTTGATGTAGTATCTAAAAACTTTTCTTCAAGCCCAAGGTCGTGCTAAAGTTTTTCTTATGTTGTATGGTTTCTTCTAGAGGTTTTATAGTTCTGCATTTTACATTTAATACTATGATTCAGTCTGAATTAATTTTTTAACAAAATGCGAATTATGCAACTTTTTTGGTGCTCTGGGAGAAAAGTGGAAGAAGGCGGGAGTCATCAAAAAGGATGGTGAAGAGAAACTATTCAAAATTGTAATTAATGTTTCATGGCTGGTATGACATATTGAGATCTTAAGGAGCCACAATCACAGAAACGGTTGGAACTCTTCTGCCAATGACCTCTTGCTCTTGTGGGCCTGAATTGAGTTTATGGGGGTAGTGTGCTGAAGGCCCATCGCAGAGCAAGAGAGCTAAGGGTGTCCCCCCATCCCCACCCCGAGGCCAACGCAGTGACCCTGAGTCTAAGACAGCAATGCACGGATGACTGACCACAGACTGGGAAAGAAAGTGTAGAGAGAGACGCCTGCAAGGCAAGGGCTTTCTCTGGTGCAGCATCAGGGCAGGAGCAGGAAGCTGCTAATAGGCTCCTCGGAACACGTGGTCTTCCCCGAAGGCAATGACGAGGAATGTTGGAATGCGGCAGGATTGCTGAGAACCCCGTGGAGGTGCCCAGGGCCGGTACCAAGTGCAAGGTGATGGTGGGCAAGGCTGGAAATGGAGGCAGAGAGCATCCGGCAACCCCTCCGCGGCCTCTGAGGCTACTAGCAGGGCGGCGGTCTTCTGCAAGCACCTGCATCGGCCCTCTGCAGACTGGACCACAGGAGAGCTCTGGGGTGCCACACTTCCTCCGTGGGTGCGGCTCTGGCCCAAGAAAAGTAAGGGTGGGGCAGGCTTGTGGGGACAGCTCCGAAGGCATCGCCTTGTTTGGGTAGAGGACACGTGAAGGAAGGAAGGACTCAGAACCTTGGACAGCAGCCGAGCCTGGTGAGGTCCCTCCAAGGCTGAGATCCCTGACTGGTCCGATCTATAGCAGCGCAACCCGGAGACGCTTGACCCAGAGACGGGTTAAATAGCCAAGTGATAAGAAATTCGGAGGGAGGGGAAGTCAGTCAAGAATTCAGACTATTGCGCGCTTTTGTTTGATTTCGCGAAAGTGAACATAACCCAGTGGCCCCAGGTCCTGCAAGCTGCGGCTCGCGACGCTGTGAAGGGGACGGACATGACACAAGGCGGGAGCTGCTCAGTGGTCAGACTACGTCCCCTGTTTGAGCAATAAGCACAAAAGAACACCTGTGCCCCGAGCCACATCTCCTCCTGGTGGGCTCACGCGGCCTCTCGAGGGGACGCTGCTGAAGCGGCTGCCTTACCTTAGACATTGCTGAGGGGACGCGGGGTGTCGCTTACTGTCTAGGGTGCTCAGTTAGCTACACGACCTCAGAATGTGGTGGATGGCCAGATTCCAGTCTGGTGAGCATGAGAGAAGTAGGGGTACATAAAATGTATCTTAAAAAGTGAACATTTTCCAGCCCCACCGTAGCTCTAAGTGAAAAAGACTCTCGCTGAGGCTGCTGAGCCCACAAATGGGGTTGAATTAGAAATAAAAGAAAGAAAGAAAGAAAGAAAGAAAGAAAGAAAGAAAGAAAGAAAGAAAGAAAGGATTATTTCCAAAAAACAAACAAAAAAAAGGAGGCAGCAAGAATAAAAAGACGCCAAAACTCAGAACAATTAAAGTGGGTAGACATGTTCGGATGCTGAATTAACCATGGATGAAAAATGGAAAGATGTTAAAATCGTAATAACCAAGAAACGACTAGGTGTTCCGGCTGCTCTATCAACAGCCCAAACTGCAGGAAGAGATGGGGAGAGTCTAGCTCAGTTGATCCCGGCCTTGACGAATTAAAAAATTTTAACAATGACATGACAATAAATCTGTAACTCTGATCACAACAAGTGGGAGGCACACGGGATCATTACGATTCTGGGTGAAATGGAGGTAGGATTTTTTGGAAAATCTCTCAGTAGAGGACCTGAGGCCATCTGCCTTGGTTTAGGGACAGGGACCCTGGTGGTAAAGAAACTCGACTGGGGTTTCTGAACTGTGGCGCAGAGCCTGCCTCCACACTGACGGCTTCCAGTGACAAGCCAAGGAGCACCCGAACTAAAGGAGAAGGGTCCGGCGTGCGAGCGTGGCCTCCCTCCCAGCACGTAGTGTCGGAGGAGATGTGACGTTTGAGTTAAAGTCTCTCCCTTCACACAAAACGAGGAATAAAAAACCACCTGTACTTCTCACATCCTGTGCGAAGTGTCGTTCACAGATTCCTAAGCCACGTCCCTTTCCCTTGAACTATAGATAAATCTCCTTCTGCGATCATATAATTGGATGCTTGAAAGTAAAATCAGGCCTTCCCGGCAGTCCACGTGGTTCCTAGGGATCGCTTTAGCCTGTAAAACACCCCGTGAATTTTGACTCTGTCGCCACCCTGCCAGCCTGTCCTCTGCATTGGTCCTGGCACTGAGTGTGGGCCGGGGTCCAGGCCACAGAGGCTGCCGCGGGCGCCCTCCTGCCCGCGCCCCCGCTCTGCGGGCAGGACCCCAAATCCTTCAGGATCAAGTCCCGAACTCGGAACCGGATCGGCCTTCGCACCGCGGCAGCTCCGGGGAGCAGAGCCCGGCGTGGGGGTCAGAATCTGAGAACACAGCACGGGGAGAGGCTCTTCGGGGCGGGAGTGTGGGGCTGGGGACAGAAGGCGGGGTGTGAAAGGACAGGCGGAGGGGGAGTTATGGGGGGTGAGTGGAGGGGAGGGTAGCCGAAGGCACTAGCAGCGCCCGAAGAAACGGGGCAGGAGGGCAGAGCGCACGTGCTCTTCACGCATGTCTGCAGACCTCGGTCCCACCTAGAGTGTCACAGGCGTGTACCTAGAGCACATACGGCGACCTATAATGACATCCACGCAGCGGTACTTCGGTTGCCAGGCTCAGTTTGTCTCCCGTCTTCCTAACGAGACTCTCACAGCCTCCTGCCTCCTCTGTCCTCAGACTCTCATGAGCAAAACGAGACCAGGATCAGAAGGGACCTCACGGTTGCTGCGAGTAGATAAACTAACGCACGCAAAGCACTTACGGCAGCGCCCCTCTTACAGGGGGCGAAGACTCCATCCGAGATAGCTGCGTATTTTCTAGAAATGTTAATTTAGAAATTTAGTCAATGTAGAAAGCAATGAAATCAACCTGAAGAAAGGAGGAAAGAGCGGCTTAGCTGTTCGTCGCAGTTCCTCGCCCACCTGTTAGATGGCAGTTCTGGGGGACGCACACTCAGCAGAAGCAAGCCCTGGCAGACGAGGAAACCGCAGGTTCGGGGTGCTCCAAGCACAGAGAGCCCGTCAAGGAGTCTGCTCCTTCCCTGGTCAGCGGCGCGGGCTCAGCTCGCCCTGCCCATCACGCAGGCGGCACTCGCTCCTTCCGCATGGGACATCCGGGCGAGTCCCAAGGGAACGAATGCTGGACCAGGAGGCTGGACCGAGAAAAAAAAAAAAAAGGTTTAAATTCCTTTAAGGAAGGTGTAGAAAATAGTCTGGAATCTTAACAAAACAAATTCTTGTTGAAATGGAAATACTTCTGCAGATAACCCTATGACGACTTGTGACATTATTTTGTTAATTCATCCTGAGTCCACACCGATATTTGTATTATCCTGAGACATTTTCTCTGGAATCGGTGGAGCTGTGGCTTACGGGCAGGCTGTCCCCACATCGTTTACCGTGTCACGTTCTTACATCAGTGTGATCATTAGGGCCACGCGAGCCTGACTTGATGTCAACCCCTTAAATTTTCAGTTCTCTTAGAAAAGAAAAATGCTTTAAAATGCTCTAGGTAAGATATCTTCTTATTGTATTTACAATATTCGCTATTTTATATGGTCATTAAAAGTTAGAAGGTAAGAAGAAAATTAAAAGTATTAATTTTTAAAACTTGAAACTACATAACAATGAAAAATCAATAATGATTCAAGTCACAGATTCCGACGGGGTTGGTCTGCCAGTTGGCCCCCACCCCTTGTTGATGGTGTGTCCCCTCCTATTTGTGGCTCTCTGCTTTCCTGAAGGCCTAATTCTCATATAGAATTATTACATTTTGCTACCAATTTTGGCTCAGTAATAAATAAAATTTAGAATTAAAAAGGAACCTACTTTTTACTTGTGTGAAAGATAGTTCTGGGTTTTGGCATTTATACCTAAAATGCAGGAGAGGGTGAGACAGTTACATATATTTCCAGCAGACATTTAGAAATGGTTAGTGAGGGCGTCTTGAGAGTGTATTATTAGGGCCATTGTAATATTAACACCTATTACTGTGGATTTTCTCTGTATTTTTCTGTTCTCTTTCAATCTCACTAACCTGTAAGTATGAAAGGAAAAATTTTGTGCAGTTCAAGAGTCAGAAACTTATGAAGTTTCAAAATTGAGACAATCTCTTGGGGGACAAAAAATACAAGAGACAGTTACATGCGGCAGCCTGGAGGAAAATGAGGGCTGGTTCCCCCACCCCCACCCCCCCTGTGACCAGCCCTGTCCTACCTGTGGGTGGGCCCAAGGCCTTTCTGGATATCCAAGAGAGTTAGAGTTCTGTTGTTTTTCTGTTGCTACAGATTTGACATTGGGATTAGTTTGGGTCCCTGGCCTACAATATAAACACTCATGCCTGAAATTTCTGCTTATTTTGAATCATTTGGTTAAAACAGTATTCAAGTTAAAATGGCAACCTCCAGGCTCGATTCTTACTTTAAAAAAC
>CM053502.1:171421478-171440368 GCA_028627145.1 Eidolon dupreanum | reverse complement strand
CTTACAACGACCGGCTGTCTAATCTCCAGCAGAAACTCGGGCCAGGCAGCATGCCTCTCTATAATTCATCATTTGTAAATAATTTAGCTGATTCTTTTTTTAACCAGCATATTAACACATGTAATTAAAACCAAGTTTACAATCATACTCTCTAAGGATACACGAAGATTACTACTGGGTTTTTGAAATGCCAGCTAACAAAAATCTGAATTAATTACCCACCTTCCTCTGTGCATGCAATGTGTGGCTGGTATGGTCCTTCCCCTGTGCAATGTAATAATTCTAGGCTGAGTCAAGACTCTCTTTGTCCAAAAGTTGGACATTTGTAAGACAGCTTCCTACTCCAAGCTGGTCAGCTTATAATGCAATTTCTCCCAGCACTGCTCTTGTATTTAATAATTAGCTAATTAGCTAATACTGAGAAAATATTTTTATTCCATGGTGGGACGCCAGCCCCAACAGCATGGGGTGTCAACAGGAACCACGCAAGTGACCAGGGAGGACAACCACAAGCACGTGTGGGGAGAGCTCAGCTGTCCCCTGTCCACCATGTCCACGGTGCTCAGTGACCTGCAGAGCTACATCGATGGCGAGAAGGAGCCTTCGCCGTCCATGCAAATTGGAGTGCGTCGCCTCATCCACTTCCGTTTCGGTTTTCTTGTCAATGAACTGGAATGATTGCACATATTTCATGGGACGGTTTTTAAGTTCATTTGAATAACATTTACAAAATAACCCATACACACTTTGTGTTCAGTAAATGAAAACTGTTTACTTTGCCTTTTCAGCTCTTCGCGTTATTTTTTATAGATGTCAGTTCCTCCTACTCATGTGTCATTATATTATCTTGCCTTTCCCTACGATGAGTGCTTTAAAAGATCAGGATTTTACTAAATTGAAACTTAACGAGTCTGTAGTTTCCTTTAAGAAATCTACGGGCTAGATTTTTGTATTAAGAAAGATTTATAAGAACAATAGTGTTATTTTTAACAAAACTGGCCAGTCTCCAAGGACTTTGCTTTCTTTCCGAAACGCACTTTCTCCCGGCTGGAACTCTCTGGTGTTAAGATGAGCTGAGAGCCCCCATCAGACTCCCCGGCAGTCAGCCCTTCACCACCCCGAACTTGCCTTCCGCTCCCTGGGGCAGAAGCAGCTGGGAAGATTCTCATTCCCAGTCACCACTGACAGGAAGGTGCACCGGAGACACTATGCGAAATGTGCACTTAGAAAGGAGAAATCCGTACAAAGAAGCATTTCTATTGTTTGGCTGGTTTTCTTAAACTACGCCATTGAGATTTTTGTCTTTTGTAAAAATTGTGCATCGGATACACCTCATTTCATAATCCTTGGTTCATAGCACATTCACATGATCCATTTGTGATTTTATGGGGTTCATATTCACTGTCGATTGTGAGATGCATTGCAGAAGAGCTGGCAACCACCTATACCCATTGCCAGCTGATTGAAATGTGATCACGCTGCTGTCCGAAATTAAGTGTATGTTAAGCAATGTCAAGGCTGGCTAATGGCTGCCTTTGAAACTGATCGACTTCAAAAAATCCACAGTAAAATGTAATACACGTAGTGAAAGATGGCTCATACCTAAAAATAGGGCAAGGGTATTCCTACATTTTTAAATGTTGAAATTTATTGCTCAATAGAAAAAAATAAATGTCCATCCAAGATGTGAGACTGTAAGTTTATTTTCAGATGACATTTTATTTCATAGTTTATAGAAATTTATGACTTCCAAAAGAGTGTACAGTAAAGTAACATCTAAATTTTGTCAATATGAGAAGCAATCTTTACATAACTGATCCAAATTTTTGCAATTTATCATAAAAGGACACTTTCTTGAATTTTCAGCAGGGGACAAGTAAGTTCTGGTATTTTTTGTGACTTCTTCATTATAAAAGTAAATTTTGTTTAAAAGATTACCGATCTATCTCTGTTGCTTCCTTGAAGGATTTATCAATGTTACATAAGAATGATGTGTTAAATCACAAATAATCCACAAAAACATATAGAAATGAAGCAGAGGAGTTATTTCACACTGGGATTACATCTGCACAGACTTACTATGGTGACAGGTTTACTGCGAAGACATCATGTCTTCCTGTTTTTCAGAAATGTTGTTCTTCTATCATTGACAAGGTACGTGAAGCTGTCTCTTCTCTTTGCATGTACTAATCGAAGTCTCCATTTAGATGTTATAATGTATTGTTTTTACATTTTGACTATTTTTATTTCATAATTATCTGAAAGTTTTCTTTAATTAAAAAAAGGGAAGCAGCATCAAATTCCTAAAAGAAGTAGCCATATTTTAAAACAAACATGTAGAAGGGTCTCTGGCTTTATGCTGACATAATTTAAAAGCTTACGTTAGAAATATTTTACTTAGCATAAGGTTTTATATTCAAGCTTTATCCATGTTGTCACAAATGGCACAATTTCTTTCTTTTTTTTTATGGCTCAGTAATATTCCATTGTATGTATATACCATATCTTCTTTATCCAAAGTTACAGAAATTAAAAGTAGAGTGGTGGTTATGAAATGAATGAACATTAGGAAAGTAAGGTAGATAGGTAGGTAGGTAGATAGGTAGGTAGATAGATAGATAGATAGATAGATAGATAGATAGATAGATGATAGATAGATGATGATAGATAGATAGATAGATAATGATAGATAGATAGATAAAAGACATGTTTTAGATACTTCACATATATAACTCATATACTCCTGAAGTAGCATGAGGTCAGCAAGCTAATTCCCCTTTTTGTAGAAGAACAGAAAGAAGCGACTTCCTTGGTTCATATATTTATTGTCACTTTGTGCTATGATGGCCTGAAGACAGGCTTTTCCCTGGGGTCCAATGTTGCCAAATAATGTTTAATGAGTCAATAGAAAAGTAAGAGCAAATAGATGCATTCGGACAGAATCTGCAGAAACAGACTGCAAGGGAGAGTAGAAATAAGAAGTGTCTCAGTAATCAAGTGAGACTTGAACAGCGCTCTGAATGAGGAGACAGGAAAGGAGAGAGAAGATTGCCTTAAAGTAGGAATAAAAGGTTAGTACATTCGAGTGAATTTGTTTAGCAGAGACACAGAACAGCAGCCGGAACAGCGAGCACAGACTTGTCCTGGGTCTTCGTGTGAGAGCTTTTGGTTTAACGTAAGTGGCTGTTGCGAACTCTCAAGGGCTCTCACGATGACGGTGGTAATTAATCCTGGATGAGAGAAGATAACCCGACATCAGTGCAGAATCCATCAAAACAGGGTGAACTGGGGACAGAGGGGCCCGTTCGGGAATAGTGGGTGATGCCGGGAAAGCACTGCTTATTTCACAGTGAGGAGACAGAAGAATGGATCCCCACAGAAGAGTGACCAGAATCGGAGGTGGATTGCGTGGAAGGGATGCTTCGTTAAGACGTAGCAGGTTTGAAATGCCCCTCGCCCCCACCCCGCCAGGTTAAGAATAAGAATATTTAGAACATTAGCGGTACTTCAGTTCTTTGGAATAACTTGAACGAGAAATACCTTAGGACTACAAAAAGAAATTACATTTGTGAAAGAAAAAGATGTGAGGGCCAAAAGTTTTTCAGGTGTGAATAGTCTGCTACTGTTTTGAGATACTTGCCCAATAAGATACTAGAGTGTACTGGATAACACAGGGCAGACAGACCCAAGGAAATGCAGAAAGTCAGATCATAATGCAGTCTCATTTTTGTGTGCTAGAAGAAATTAGGTTTCATAAATTAATTACTTTGAGATAACTGGTTCTTTGGGAAAAAATAAAGCTAGACTTCTACCTTATTACTTAATCAAATAGAATTTCAGTTCAATCAAGAGTTTAAATGTTAAAAAAAACCTTAATCGTTGAAAAAAGCATGTATTAATTTTTAATAATTATAATGTACAAACAAAAGCCAAAGGCCACAACAAAAAATATCATAGATCTAATTTTATAAATATTTAAATTTATTGAAGTAAAAAGGAATTTGAGAATTTAAGTTAACTGTCCAGTGGTGAGTGAACTGAAAATACAGTTCACAACCTAAATGAGATTATAAGCACTGAATTTCTTAATCTATAAAAGTACATATATCATGATGAAGCAATAAATAATTCTATTCATATAATGAAAAAAGCAAATAATACAAATAGACAACTTATATACAAAAAACTCACTGGTCAAATAAATAAATTCTAATCTCACTTTAAAAAATGCTAGTCAAATTGGTAATAATATTTCAGGCTACAAAAGTTAGCAATGGTAATATTATCAAATTAATGATGAATATTACATGTCAGGCACTGTAGTATTCTGCATTATCAATCCACTTAATCCTGCCAACATCCCTTATGAAATAAGTAACACAGCCAAGTTAAAAAAATGAGTAAGTGCAGGAGCCGAGATTCAAAGTCAAACAGGACTGGTTCCAGAGTCCTTTCTTAAAGACATTGGAAGAACTAGGAGCATTTCTGATACTCTGTATTTGGACACAAAGGAGAAGCAGGAACTCTCAAAAAAGGTAGGTGAAACTCTGAAGCTTTTTAGAGGCTATTTTGTTCATATTCATAAAATTTAAAAAATTTATATAATTTTATTTCAGTTATTTTATTGCCAAGAAATTATTCCTCGATAGTCATTCATGTTTCCAAGATACACACACACACACACACACACACACACACACACACACACACACACACACAAGAAAGTTTCATTTAATTTGTAAGAGCAAAAAGTAGGTTGACTGAACAATTTGTCCATTAGAAAACTGATTGAGCAATGTATGGTAAAAATCCTTAAATGTTTCATGAGCTTATTACATGAGAATTATAAATCTCGATTTCATAGTAGATAAAGACAGTATAAGAACAAGGAATTATAGGTCTGTTTAACTGTATGTGCAGATATAAGTGACATATACTCTGTTAAAATGCAACAGTGTATGAAATGAATAAATCATAATCAAGTAGTATTTATTCAAAAATAGAAACATAGCTTAATATTAAATAATCTATTAATGCAATTTACAAGACTTAAGGGGAGGAAGTATATAATTACCTCAGTGGATTCAGAAAAAGCATTTGATAATGGTCAGTACTTATCTATAACTTTTAGAAACCCTCAGCAAAAAAGTTGTGTATCAGAAATTTATAGTAAATATTCTAACTAATGGAGAAATTGTAGGCTCATTTTCTTTAAAAGGGGAACAAGACAAGCATCTGTATTTTCATTGCTACTGTTCAACAGCGAAAAAAGTTCCAAGCCAATGTTGTAAGAAAAAAAACAGAGAGAAAAAAGCAATATAACGATTTTTAGGGAAGAGAAAAATACCATTATTTGCAGATGATAGCTTCGTCTATATATGCAATAAATATAATCATCAGATAAACTCTAATGATTAATGAAAGGGTTCAAAAAATTTATTGAATAAGTAAATTATGAAAAAGTACAATTTGTCTATACTGAAATAATAGAACCTAGCTAAGCACGCAGAGACTTGCGGGGCCGCGGCGAGCCCCAGTCCCGGTAAACGCAGCGCGCGATCGGCTCTTCGGCTAAACAGACACGTAAATCACGGTTTGCAGGACCTCGGAAGAAACCAGGGCTTCCGTCAAGTTTCAGGATTTCGTTTCACTTTTAGAAACCCATGTTGCATCAGGGTGACATCCGTGTGCAAGGGTGACTGCGGTGCAAGCAGCATCCGACCCTTGTCGCCGCGCACTGCAGCTGGCACGTTCCTGGTGCGTGTGCGCGTGCGTGTGTGCGTGTGTGCGTGTGTGCATGTGTACGTGTGCATGTGTGTGCGTGTGCGTGTGTGCATGTGTACGTGTGCATGTGTGTGTGTGCGTGTGTGCATGTGTACGTGTGCATGTGTGTGTGCGTGCGTGTGTGTGCTCGCGCGCGCGCATTGCATGCTAATTACTGTATCCACAGAATGAGAGAGTGCCTTGGAGTTGCTGGAGTAAATGCCACGCCAGCTCTCCGTTTCTTTTCCTGTAAAGGTCAGCGGCGGCCTGTCTGCTGCTCCCGCTGAGCCATCTGACAGGTGAGTACTGCGCACGCGCACCTGCGGTCGCGGTCCAGGGCACACCTGGCGCCCCGCCTCTGCGCGCAGCTCGTCCAACCCGAGCCACGCACATCTGTCATCGACGTGGCTCGTACTGGGGATTACCTCCGATTGCAATCTCAAGTTATTGGAGGGCTCCATCAAAGTAAACAACGTCCCAGATTTAGATTTCTTTGCGAGTTTTGAAAGACAACACCACTGAGTGAATTTAGAGGGAAACTAATTCTTCGCACAGGCCTGCACTGGTCCAGCAAATACTTCTCCAGATGCTACTATGTGCAAGATAGGATCCGAGGGGCAGGGAATGGGGTCATAAACAAAACCGGTGAGGTAGCTATCCTCACGGGATACGGGAGATGTAAGTCATTGTGCGATGAATTATTGAATTATGCACGTGACCGAGAAATCAAAGATGTCGTAGAGATCCTGTAGAGATCCAGATCCTGTAGCCTCCATGCACATGAACGGCGAAGCGTCCAAGGCTGCGCCCAGCACGTGCGGTCCCATCTGGGCCAGCCCTCCTGGCGAAGCTCACTCCGGAGTGTCGCCGGTCTCTGTGGGCTCCAACCTTCGCTTGCATTTTGGTTCAATGACTCATTATTTCGCCAGATTCTGTGCTATTTGAAAGATATTTTTAAATATTTATCCATCTGGTAGGAAGAGAGTGGGTCTGTCTAAATGAAAAGCTTGGCATATTAGCAGAAATAGAAGCTAAGTTCAAGTAAATAAACGGAGCCATGGAAGCTCCGGCAGGATGTGCGAGGCCGGGCATACAGGATGCCCTGTAGCTAAATGATGGAGAAGCAGGGCCTCCCCTCCCCCCCACCCACTTGAAGACTGTGGTTATTTTCCTCAGAGCTTCGGGCAGCCATTGAAAGGTTACACACCCGTGCTGGGCAGAATCGGATTCTATTTTGAAAAGACCACTCAGGGTGTAGTGTGGAGAATATATTAGAAAAAGACAGAAATCCCCTGCCAATCAGATGAGAGGACCTTGCAGTCTACAGATGAGAATCCATGCTGCTTTGGGCAAAAGGGTGACACAAAGTGGGGAGGAAGTAGAAAGATTCCATAATGGAGACGAAGAATTGGTAACTGACCTCCATATTTTTTATTGTTTATTTTCGTACTACGTTCTAAAGTCTAGGACAAATGTATTGTTATTGGAAGAACTTGTATCTTTTTTTTAGAGGTAAGACTTTTCTCTTAATCATTTTTAAAGATCTTTTTTTCTAAGAGGGGCTAACATTTATAAATTTTAATTTTAGGGGTTCGGTTCCACAGAGTTGTGATTCCATCTTCCCAAAGCCCAGTTAAAGTCAAATTCTCGAAGGCAGAAATAACAACACGAATCTTGCATACAAGGTATTTTTTGTAACTTAAAAGAAGAATTTTATACATCTGAATCTCATCTTGGTATGTCATCACATACGTACCTCCAACATCTGAAAACAAGACTGTGTTTTGCACATAAAAAGGATTGTCTGTTTTTTCCATTTCTTTGTATTCGTGAATGTTATTTAATAATTTAAATTTTACCAGAGTCTTATCAAATATACAGAAAACCAAACCCTACTGGCATCTTATAAATCAAGGAAAATAGTCTTAAATGATTAAATTTTTTATGGCATTTAGACATTGGAGTAGGGAGTATATTTTGTCAAGATATCATGTTTCAATATTCATCTACACCTATCTTTCTATCCCAAATCCTTTGAAATAATCAAAAAGATATTGCAATGCTGGAAAAAGGAGAGTGTAAACCACGAGCCAGAAATTCTGAGTAATGTCTCAAAGGCAGAATAACCAGGTCAGAGGAGAAATAGATATTGAGAAGCTACTGCTCAAAAATTCTCGGGAAAACACAGCATTGAAAGCCAGAGGACCTAAGTGAACGATGAACCAAGAAAGGGCTGAATTATCTGCAGCTTGCTCACTTTAAAACTTGTGTTTAGTTCAGCAGGAAGTGTGGGTCCGTGGCCCCAGCTGGTACGGGGCCACAGAGAGCAGGGCGACCTTTTCTGGATCAGACTCTCCAAGTGGCTGTCTCCACTAAAGCCAGTGGTTGGGTTGGAGAGAGATTATGACTTGGTAAAGAATGGAACAGAGTATCGCTTGTAGTATTTCCAGACTGCAAAAAAAGAGAGCAGAGAAAGAAGAAAGAGAATGTGGCCGCATTTAAGTATTCAATTATTCTTCCTTACAGGCACAGCAAACTCCTAATTTAAATAATTAGGCAAAAATGAGTCAGAATGTGAGGTATTGGTATACTGTATCAAGTATGCCTGAGCTGATACGCATACCTTCCCATGCACATACATGTAATATGGAATAAGCAATAAACAGAGAATAAAAATATTTTACAAAAAACATGGAAATTATAAAAAATTAATTTTATTTTAGGTGGCAAAGAGTCTTAGTAAGTCAAAAAATTATAAATAACAGAACATATTTTCTAGCTACAATATTATAATGTAATAAAGATAAGAATTTAAAAAATATATAGCTAGACATGCATTTATAAAAAGATTGAAAATAATTGAGCTATACATTCAAATCATGAAGATAAAAACATTCTTAGTATAATAAATCTAATAGTGGGATGAAAAAATCAATGAAACCAAAAAATATTATTTAAAGGCAAAACGTAATAGACTTGATGAATCTGAAAACTGATTCATTGACAATAATAAATTAAAAAAGAAAACTTAGACAAGTGTGACAACACAGCTACACATATTGCATGAAAAATGAGAGAAAAACAGACATGGAGATGATTGAAGATCGTGAGAGTAGGTCTTAAAGGTTTTCATCACAAGAAAAAAATTGAAACTGCATGTGGTGATGGATGTTAACTAGACTTATTGTGGTGATCAATTCTCAATATGTCCAAGTATTGAATTATTATGTTGTACACCTGAAATGAATATAATCTTATATATCAATTATACCTCATTAAAGAAATAAATAATTATCTAATAATGTCATATATTCTGCTTAAATAAATAGCTTTAAATTATTCTCTAGTGATATTTCTTTAACTTTTACAACTCCTATGTTATGGGCCTTGAAACTGCTTTATGTTTAGCATTTATTGAAATCTTTTTCTTAGGTAATTGCAATTTTTTACCAGTATTGTAGACTCTGGTTCAGTTCTGGAAAACTTCATACAATGACTACCTGAACGATACACCTAATTAGCTGAACAAATTTGACTATAGGCATGACATTTACAAGCAGAATTTGGAGCCAGGAACCATTAATGATTTAACAAGTAGAGTGGTGTTCTACCTGTAGTATGGAAGGCCAGTCTGAAATGCTAGAAATTTCTATATCAGAAATCATATTCTCCATTTGAAAGCTACCATTCCATTTTGAATATAATATAAAAGATCACTATTTATAGCTATTTATTGTATGTAAACATTAGACATTTACAAATCTCTCTCTGTGTTATATGGCCTCTAATATGTTAAGAAACTTTTTCAAATTGATGATCCAAGTTTTTTGTTCTGCAATGGTTTTGACTCCTTTAGAGAAAGTAACTTAACCATATTAACAGCAATTACATAACAATCAAAAGCAAACTGAAGATAATCGAAAAAAATATCTTCTTTGTATTAATTGAAAAATTGAAAGTAATTGGAAAAAAAACTCCATTGTATCACATTCAGAGTAACAACCCCAATTGAATAATATGCATCTGAAGACAGCACCTGTGAGTGGAAGGCTGTTTGAGTGAGTGTAACTGTCTCCGGCTACCTCCTGAGAAGCACTCTGACGTGACACCAAGTCTGTCATTGTAAAATGCAAAGGTGTCCTCTTTGGGGTCAATGAAATCCCCACTCACAGTGACAAATAGTGTTAATTGATACAACTGAAACGAATAGATCGAGCACATTGTGAGCTACTCCGCCTACGTATTCTAAGTACAGCATGAGTGTGGAAGGCGATCCTCCACGCGTCAGCCCATGGAAGTTACATTAAACACTAGCAGACAGTATCGGATCTCCTCGGAAGCAATTATTGGGGACTATGACCAGCAATTATGAAATACAGTGGGCGTTTGCTTAGCTCACACTCTCAGAGTTTATCCTAATAATTACGAAGCACACCATAATTGATAGTATGCTAAATTTGGGATATATTTCATAAGGAAACATAATCAGTAGCAGAAGGTAGAATCAGGAGAATTCTCAATTTGACGCCATGTAGTAGGTTAGAGGCAGGTGCATGTCCCTCCATCAGTAGAATTTTCAGGTCCCCTTCCTAAGACTGTCACATTCAATTTTCTCTTCCGTCAGTCCATTTCCCCATGTAGAAAATAGAAGGTCAGAATTCATTTTTTATTTGACACAAGACATTGTATTTCTTGAAGTCAGGTCCTCATAATTGAAAAATGAGAACGCGGAAGTGTCAGGCTGCAGATTACATTTTTCTTTTTCAAGGAAAAATTCAAAAATTTTTTTTCCATGAAAAGCTCAGAGTTGGAAAGAAACTCAGATGTCATCGAATTGGGGAATGTGGTGTTTCAGTGTTGTTTTTTTTTTTTTTTTTCCATAGGCAGCCGGTGCTTGAGCCTTGCCCTCTGTACCCGCACACTAACCCCACCGAGCACTTCCTCACGGCCCGTGGGCTTGTTATTTGCGGTTGGAGGATGGCTGATGGCTCTTTAATAAGGATGTTAGTCTCATTTGAGGAAATTATCTTGATGAGGATTCGTTAATCAAGCATGTACAAAGTTTTTTGTTTTTTGTTTTTTTTTTTTACATGTATTTGGGAAAAAACAGACGAAGCCTATGGCATGGCTTCTACCTACCGATTTGAAACTTCACGAGTAGATGAGTACAGTAAGTACAAATGCCTCAAACGCGTACAATCCATTTGCTAGAGAAGACAATACTGCATAAACTATGATCACGTAGTAGCTGGTCCTGTCGATTTGCTGATGGCATAGCTATTCCTTGTCCCTACCTCCCTGGCCGCTTTCCATTACTGAGGCTCAGAAGCCACGCGTGCTTACCCAGCTCTGGAGAGGGAAATGCATCCCGGGAACTCAAGAAACAGTTTCGATTGCATAATAGCATGGGCAGGCCTTAATGAATGTTTTCCTCTCTTGGTTTGAACACAGAAGCAATGTTTAGAGCGGAGGCAGTCATTTTGTGATAAGAGAGGGGAAGTGTGGAGAAAACAACAAAAATGTGAACCCAGACCCCCGGCAAAGGAAAGCGAGGTGAACAAAACCTTCGCTAAGTCGCTGTTTGTAGACTTCCGTTATTTCCAGCTGTGCAAACCCTCAGTAATGCTCATACCAATCACATTAAACATTCCTGGTTTGTTACAGACTCTACAAATGATTGTTTGTGTTAATATTATTAAATATTTGAGAAGCTCCCTATATACCATTATCTACAAGAGTATTTTGATGTTTAATACCAATTCAAGTAAATATTTATTTATGATGAGGTTTCAATATTCAAAACCTCATCGTCTTATTCCCACATGCACATGTATGTGTATGTGTGCATGTGTGCATGCATGCGCATGCGTGTAGCTTAGGCGTGATTTAAAAGCCACCGTGGCGCTTTTAATATGCAGTCGATATTGAACACCACCAATAGAATATTTGCTGCCCAGTGTGGATGGCTACAGCCAGCCTTAGCTGTATAGATGGAGACCTTCTTCCTCACAGATCTCGAAGCTTAGGTTCTAGCCACTAACTCAAAAACATAATCAACCACTTGACCTCTCTCTTTTGGGTCCACTTTTGTGGATCTGGGGTCACAATACCTGGCATCCTTATCTTACAGAGCTAGCGGGGGGATCAGATGCAGTGTAATCTGTGAAAGTACCTGGGAGATTATAAAGCAGCCCAGCTTTATTGCATTGTTATTAAGTAATTCAATTTTATGGCCTAATTTAAGCAGGAAATTGCTTTGGAAAAAAATCTCCCCTAAATCTTTCATAGATTTTAACACAAAGAACACAAGGATACAGAAAGAATATTTTTCCTAATCGATCTGGAGTTAAAAAGTACAGATTAACTTACTAGCATATGTTAATGAAATAGTAAATAGCCTTCATTGCCAATATGTAATCAGGTGACTTTTTCTAAATGGAAATGTCCCCCCACGTGTCTAACAGGATATAACCCCGGAAGAAAGAGCGTGGTAGCTTGGCTTTCCTTAGAATTGAGGGAGCAGCCTTGAAACACAGCTTCCCAGAAATCGCTTAGATTCCCGCGGGCTTGCTCAGATCCACGAGGATGACGTCACTGGTCTGTCGTGGGTCGTGCAGGCGAGAAAGGGAGCTCAGGGCCCCTTGGTCCACAGCTCGGCTGGGAGCGCCTCTCTCCCCTACCCCCCTCCTCCCGCCCGGTGCTTCTCTCCCCAAGGTCACTAGCACCTGAGCTCGTCCAGATGACCTTGTCAGATCGTCTCTTGCTGCAGAAATAGTGGGAACGTCCAGCCTCAGCATCGACGACCTAAATATCCTGCAACCGTGCGTTCTTGAGAAGCCCGAAGGAGAAAAATGGTCTGAGGCTTCCCAAGTGACATGGTTTTTGCGATAGAATTAAAAGAATAAAGGTTTGGGAGCTGAATTTTTGTCCCCGTTGGCTTCCCACAAGCCTGCATGGAAATGCTGGGGCTGGAGCAACCGGGCCTGCACCCCCGTGAGCCAGCTGAGGGCCACACGCCTCCTGAGACAGTCCTGGGCCAGTGCTGTCCCACTTAGATTTCAAACCTGAGTCCTCAGTGTGAGCAGCATCACTTACAACCGCACACACCATGCATGTAGCCGTGTCATACTAAAATTATGATCAGATATTGTCAAAACGTCGTTAAAAAACCACACTGATACAATAATCACTTTAAGTACAAACTGTAATGCATAGATTTTTGTGCCT
The DNA here is from genome assembly GCA_028627145.1 of Eidolon dupreanum. NCBI lineage: Eukaryota > Metazoa > Chordata > Mammalia > Chiroptera > Pteropodidae > Eidolon > Eidolon dupreanum. The sequence goes on along the minus strand of CM053502.1, from coordinate 171,427,378 downwards.
ATGCTGTGGAAATCCTTATTAAGGCCACCTAAAAATCTGATGCAAAAATGGCCTTACTTTTTTCGAGTTTCTTTATTACACATTCAGTGTAGTAGAAAGCTCATCTGTTTACTTGTATTATCTTAATAGCATACGTCTCCTTCAATTTTACCTCCTATTAATCTATTGACCCGTGCACACCTTACCTTAGATGCATAGATTAGTCATAAACTTTGTTCTGAGCCAGCAAAATCATTTTTCATGATGCGATATAAGAAGCAACTCCAGCATGTGGGAAAGGTATTTTGAAGTTATTTCTGCCTTCATATTCAGGGCTTTGTGTAAAGTATAGCCTCTCAGGGCGGGAGAGAGGAGGAGCCACACACAGCATGGCATTAGCAGGCAGATGCCTCAGACGAGTTTGAAATGTATGCGCTGAGACAGAATGTAGCTCAAAGGAATTCAGGGCCAAATCTCCTTATCGTAGCTACAAAAATCCTCTCAGAAACTCCTGTTTATTCGGTGCTTTCTTTGAGCCAGGATTTGTGCAAAACATCTTGCGAGTAGAGATAAAGCCCATTTTACAGTTGGTGATCTGAGATGGAGTGAGGTTAACACACTTACTCAAACTCTCACTAGTAATAATAAATCATGGGTTTGAGATGCGAATCCTCGCTTTTAATCATTAGCTTATGTTGTTTTTTAACTCGAAACAAAAAACTCGAGTCTTGTAAATGGATAATGAAGACTCTCTCATTTGCACTTTGAATTTCAGTTGTTTGTCACCCTTGACCCTAGGACATGGGTCAGTGTGAGGGATATGTCAGTGGGACACAGATGAGAGAGAGCATGAACCGATCGAAGAAGCCGGCATGCATAAGGGCAAGTTACACTATGGTCGTCTCAGTCACTTTTAGTTAGGAGAATACCACTCTGTCTTGTAGAATCATGATAACGATAATCTGTATAAATTATTCTTCCTATTACTATCCTGAAAATGTGGTCTCAGTTTTATAATTACCTTCTTTGTCTCAGATTCTGATTATACATACTATATACTTAAAACTTTCTATGTACATACATATGTTTATATCTCTAGCTTAACTGTTTATCAAACTGTAGGTAACCTTTGTGATGCAAAGTAAATTCTGTTCTATTAATTTTTGCAGTTTCCACTGACGTATTATTAAAAAGATCTACGTGAGGTAAGTGAACAGAGTTCATATTTGATGTAAACACTATGTTGGATGTGTTAATTGAACATAAAATACAAAATTCCTGCACTATTGGAACTCATAATCGGAATTGCACTATAATAAGTACATTTTCCCCTAGCATTTACCATCTGAATTGAAAATGCTCTATGATAAATATGCATGCTCAGATCAGGGGAACTTTCAGGCGTGTGCAAGCTCTGGTGGGAAGACATACAGTGAATCACGGTCATGTCTCAGGCAGGCAAGTTAAGAGGCTTAGCGAAGTCTATGCATCAAAAGACAATTTGAAAGTGGTGGAGTATACTGAAGAAATGAATGCCGAAAAGTCAAGCCTCAGCATGCATATATCACCGTATTTCATGCAGAGGATTTTTAAGCATGAAATAAATTTAAATAAATTATGTAAGAGTTGTGGATTCTGGGAAGCTTCTGGTGTATAACCTTTTAATACCTAGAGAAATTCCTTTTGCTGTGGGATGGTTATTACAATCAGTATGGACGTCATTGTTGCCATATCGATATGGTGGAAGGCATTCATCTTCCTCAAAATCTGATGAAGGAGTGGATGGAAAAAAAAAAAAGATGCTTTGGTAGAATTGTATTTCAAGCAATGTTAGGCTATATGGAGAAATTTGAAAACTGCAAACATGGATCATTGGAAGATCACTTCTAATGAATTTACAGCTGTCTTCCTCACTGAATTGCAGTGATCCACTGAAAAAAATATATTTTTACTGCAAAGCAAAAGTTTAATTTACATGAAATTGGGCTTTTTTTTTTCTAAACAAGTGCTACCTAGAACATGTATTTTAAAAGACAAAAACAAGCAGACAAGAAAGAACCAGAACGTAATGCATTAAAAAATTGTCTCATGCCCCCTTTAGGCAGAAATGACGGGGATGATGCTAAAGTTGGAGCCTTTCTTGATGTATCGAGCCCCAAACCCGAAGCCTGTGAGTAGCTTGCGTGCTTTGCACCGCCCCCTAGGGACTGCGGCCCCTGGAAACCAGGACTCACCCTGTTCGCCAGGCCGGTGCATGCGCAGTTGGCGGCACGCTGTCTGCAGTGGATGCTGAAGCAGGTCGCATCCCGTTACCGGGGGATTTATAGGGAATGTTTGGCATCAAGAAAATAAATTCACCAATCAGTTTTTTGGGGAAAATGTATGACAGCAACAAATAGAATGTAGCATAACCTGGACCTTCAAAAATTTTTTTTCTTGACTTACAAACTTCTGAAGAGGTGAAAGTTAAAAAAAAAAAAAAGTCTTATAAGGCTAGTTTTCTTGAAGTCGACAGTTAAAATGTCAAACAATTTTAAGGATTATACAGCAAAGAATTTACTCTCGAGTAGCTGTTTAATCGTGGCGCCTTATCATTGTTCAGAAAATAAGAAAAAAAAAAGGATCACGAACACTCATTAGGTAATTATACTTGAAATCCTTTATTTATTCATTTTTTTTAAAGAAAGAAAGAGATGTTTGGACAAGCAGTTGTATGTGTTACAGAATTTTAGCCATGTTAGAAAGAGAAATGGTTGGGCTTTTAGTTATGAGTTAGGAATGAATTGTTGTTTTTCTCATTTAAATTAACCTATGATAGGCCTCTACTATCTAAAGATTTGCTATAAATAGAATAGATTTGAGAAAAGATTGGATGCAGAAAAGTGGCTTTATTAGATGCTATTTTCATCATATTTAATCACTTCAATAAAGATTTAGCCCAATTTCTGAAAAACAATCTTTTCATGTATAGAATTTTCTAATGGTTGTTTGGGAAATAGAAGCTGAAAGCTAAAGTCATTTAATTTCAGGTTTATTACCATGAGCTCTCTAGAGACAGTTATTAAGGCAAAAAATAATAATAATAAGTATCGAATCCAAGTCCCTACATTTAATAAGGACCAGGATAAAAATGGAATTTAGATTAGTTGGGGTCTTATTGCATTCCTCGGGCCTAGTTATCTAATGGAAGAGAAAGTGTATTAGAACTAATAACAGTTATTGCTGCTTTTAATAATTATACGGTGGCACTGTGGAAGTCAGTGCTTCTGGAAGTCATCGAGGTCCATTTCGAGAAGACCTAGGTAAGAAGACATTAAAGTTTTTGTTACGCCACCTAAGATAATCAGGCCACCCCAATGTCACAAACGAGCGCCCCCCGGAGCCCCAGGCAGATGCTGAGACCATGTATTTGTCAGCAGGGAGATCAGAGATGTGTGTTTACATGTTAACGTTTTCACAACAGACGTGCAAATAAGACAACGCCGCCTCAGCCTTTAGTTATGTATGTTTGGGTGAGTTCGCAGTTGTCTAGGACAGACTAATGACATTTTCACAGACAAGTGATAACATATAAACATCAGTTTAACATTAAAATTGTAAAGATATTTCTTAATAACTCAGGATAACCATTCATCTCTCATCCCAAAATAATTACTTTTGTTTGTTTGTTTTTTTGTTTTCTTATAACTATTGGTATCTTGCTTATTGTAAAAGCCTATCACGTTTCCTGACCTCTTTGACATATCTTATGCCTGTAGGTAATGCTTGAGACGGACATCTCCTTGATCAGTGATTGGCTAAGTTGACTTCTTTTGATCACATATTTCAACTGCAGCACCATTTTGGAATATAACAGTGTTTGAAAAGTAATGGCTGGACATTTTTTGCATTAAAAAGAACACAATGTGGAGTAAAAAAACAAATACAAAAGAGAAAGTGCCTCCCGTACATCATGGCGGTAATTAGAGGCCAACACTGTGTATCTTTCTGGAGTTCGTGATGTCCAAGCCATCCAACATCGGCACACACCCGAGGTGGATCTTGCACTGCCATGTGCTGTGGTTTGCCATGTTAGGGGAGGAAAGTTTGGGATGAGTGTGGTTTTTGTTTTCGTTACTCTTCTAAACCTTTTTTGGACATATATTAGTGTACGTTCACAAAGACCTATTACTTTTTTTCAGAGGTCGTCATTACACATTTTGACTTACGCTCCTTCGGCTCTGCTTCCTTCTCTATTGCTACTTGGCCCTTGCTTACTTTTATTTCATTGTTCTCTATGTAATATCTGTATGGAAGATCTTTAAGTTCGATTTGCGTAGCTCCAAGCCCATGGTAATGATGTACGCAGGGCCACATCTATTCTTACTCCTGATTTTCAGTGCGATCATTGCAGGAGGGTCACATGAGTATCAGTTTACGATGGTTTTCCAAGATCATTCGAGAGACATGCATCTGATCTGAAATCTAGAGAACTCAAGTTCTTAGCCTTGTCATCAAATTCTCTCTGTGAGTTTAGGCTTTGATGATTTCATGTGTAAATTAGAGTATCAGACTAGATGATCCTTAAAATCATATTGTTCTATGATTGTGTTTCGTAGCTACGCATTAATTTTCTCTTTTCTTAAAGTAATTCTTTTGCAGATGGGTTTCTGTATTAACAGATTGCATATAATTTTTTTTTTTTTACTAAGATACTCTGTTGAGCAAGATTATATTATATTTTTATTCAACTTATTCAAAAATGTATAATCTCTACATGTAGTAGAGATTAAGACTCATTATCTTTAAATTAAAATGTTCTCTTATTTCTAAAGTAACATAAAATATTTAGTTTACTAGCATAAAGTCTATATATACCGAACTTTTCCTGGAAATAAAGTTAGCAAAGCTTATCAAAAATGCTATTCAGTCTCATCAAAGTCAAAGCTTGCAGGGCCATCTCGATCTTCTCTGGTCATTTAGTGTGATGGCTGAGACTTCGTCATGACCAGACCTAGAGGTTTCCCCTTCAGCATCGGAATCCGCCTTGTTTACTGGACCTGGAAAGACACTGTGTTATATAAGTGGATCTTACATCAGGAAGCATCGATCCATCTCTCATTATTCATCTATATACTAGAGATGTGTTTGAATGAATTAAGACACGAATTCCCAGGCATTTCTTCAAAATATGCCAGAATCTAGATACATTTTAAAAAAGGAAAATTATGAGTTTTGGTCCTCTGTGAGGGTCTCTTTTGGAATAAGTGAGAGACAAGTCTATCTGCTATTGTTATTTTGTATCTGGTTCTCTACTGTGCCAGCTGGTAATTTCCAGTAGTTAAGAATCAATGCACTCCATCTAGCCCAGATATTCTGCCAGCTGCTCGCAGAGGGGCATGCATGAGATATTAGCCAAAAGATGTTCTGTGAAAAAAAATAACAGACAGGAGAGCTTAGGAAAAGTGTCGCAACCGTTTCGATCACAATGGCCCTAATTTTCATACAAAATTAATATAATCTCAAAAAACAAATCAAGCTTGTCCTGTGTGCAAGACCCTTTAGTAGGCAGTGTGGTTGGGGGAAAAAAAATTGAATAGAATATTAGTTACAAAAGAGATTGCAGTCAAGTAGGTTCAATAAATCTTGTACACATGGAAATATGAGACAGCATTGTGTAGTCTTATATAAAAGGCACTTCAAGAAATACTTGGTAACAGAGACAGGTGAAACCTTCAGATGTCACATTGTGTCAGATGTATGTATTTTAATATATAAGAAAGTGCCCATGTGTGTTTCAAATCATTCCTAGTGAAGAAGGGGCTTAAACATCCCTTGCGTTTGGATTATCGTATATTTTGCTTTAGCAGCACAACATCTGTTTAGATGCTGACTTTGGATATCCGTACACTAAATAAAAGCATTGAAGACCTACTTTTTTT